>APFE030887085.1:145683-201255 GCA_000404065.3 Pinus taeda | reverse complement strand
ATATCTCACTAAGACTAATTGATTAATTTCGAAAACTATAACCACTCTTTCTGCGATCAAATTGAATAACAACGTTACCATTAAATTTTTAGCAATTATCGCTGGAATTGAATATCTTAAATCAAACCTTTGGTAAGGCTCTCTTCCATCCTAGTGAGCCACAAAGTTATTGGAGTTGAATATTTTAAATCAATACTTTCCCTCAGCCACACTATTCACCATTTTTGTCAAGGTTAGAGCCCGGACTGACTGCGATACACAACTATTGGTTTAGCCTAACATCGAATACGACTGTAGGTATGTAAGTGCATGTGTTAAAAATTATTATAATTCAATTTTGCCGGATTTTATTAAAAGATAACTGGAATTTTCACAGCAGAAAAAGAAACCATCTGATTAGACTACGATATTAATAAATATCAATATCAGTTAAATAAAAATATTTAACGAGTATACTGAATTTGTTGCGTTGAACTTGACTTACTGAAAAGTTAGCAAATTTTGAAATACTTCATAAATTTGAAGAAGCATAGTGAAATCAAACAGTTATCTTTGCTTTTATTGATTGCATTTCGAAAATATTCTTATCTAAATCATCACTTTGACGCTCTGGACTTTTCGCAGAGCCGAAAGAATTTGAGGGAGTGTCGGCCATCAACATGAGTTTTTAATGCGGAAACAAAAACCAAAGCCAAAGAAAATGCAATGAATATATGGATGATTCTTTTGTCTGCAACTGGAAATAACAAACTCTCCTGAACTTCAAATTCTGGACTTGCTACATTCTCCCACCATGTTCTCCGCTATTTCCATTACTGCTTCTGCCATTACATCCATTGATTTCTGTTCCGCAACTACCATTTCCAACATCCTTCTGCTACGGGCATTTTTCATGGGTCTGACTAACAGCCGTGGTAGGGCGTTTTGAAGGTTTCAGGACTTTTCCAAGATGAGTGATAGAAGCATGTCTGCCTACTGGTGTCATGCCTGCAACTGTTTCATCAGACAATTCCCTAGTGATCGCATGTTTTTCCCTTCCTGTGGCGGAAGCTTTATACAAGAAACAAGCAATCTGATTAGACTACGATATCAATAAATATCAATATTAGTTAAATAAAAATATTTAACGAGTATGCTGAATTTGTTGCGTTGAACTTGACTTACTGAAAAATTTGCAAATTTTGAAATACTTCATAAATTTGAAGAAGCACAGTGAAATCAATCAAACAGTTAACTTCGCTTTTATAGATTGCATTTCCAAAATATTTTTGAATCTAAATCGTCACTTAGACGCTCTGGACTTTCCACAGAGCCGGAAGAATCGGAGGGAGTGTCGTCCATCAACATGAGTTTTTAATGCGGAAACAGAAACCAAAACCAAAGCAAACACAATGAATATATGGATGATAGGTACCTCATCGTGACACGGCCGAACCGCCCTAATATCCGCGGAAACAACGCAAACGACAAGATGTCTAGATGGAACAAAAGAGTGGGAAGTAGGCCCATGGATTTTATTTTTGAGTACAATACAGAAATTGAACCCACATCCCTCCCTGCAGACAGGGAACATTATTCCAGAAGAATATTTCATATTTTGACTGTACTTAATTGAATTAAATAACCGTTTCATCCATCGATGCCTCCAGTCCTCATTGTCGTGGTTATGGATGATTGTCGAGCATAAATGCTTCAACTGTCATTGTAAGGGATGAAAACGTGTCTTTATTAGACCAAAGTTTGAACATTCATACTCATTGTAATGGATAAAAACTTGTCTATATTACTCCAATTTTGCACATTTATACGTTTCTAGAATGCAAAGGGACATCATTTTCAAAACATCGTTTTCAAAGGAGCTTTTAAAGACTTCTGTTTCTCACTAAATTTTTAATTTCATTTTTTCTTAATCCTATATATTGGAAAGAAATAAGAGACACACTAATTTTTTAATGCTCATTTGGTAGAGTTTAAATACTTGATTTAGATATGCAAGGAAATTATCACTTTCAATTTCATTTATTGATATAGTGACTAATACTAGAATATACTAGCATCTTTCAATTTAACCTATCCTATTAAAAAAATTAATTAAGAAAATAAGAATATACTAACATCTTTCAATTTAACCTATTCTATTAAAAAAAATTAATTAAAAAAATAATTAAACCACCCAACTCCATTAACTCCATTAGGAGGACCTCTATCGGCCTAATAAATGAATACTTTAACAACATTCATATGCATGCTTGAGGCTTATGCTCTCACGAAAGGGTCTCTCAAAAGTGACTATGGGTTCCAAATAAGTTATCATCATTCTAGCATTCTAAAACCCTATTCGTATATTTAAATGCCAATTATAAAAACATTGGGATTAGGCTCAATTACCCTACCATTTATTTATTTCTCGGAGCATACGACAGCTGCAGCTAACAAAAACACCAAGGATAATGCACGGGCCCCCAGCTAACACACAGCTGTTTAACCCATCACAAAGAATAGGAGGAGGCCTATTCACCTAATGTTTAATAACTTTCGCAAAACACAACCAAACAAACCTTAATGTAAACATTCAATTTCAAAATCTTTCCGCTACATAAACAGTTAAATTTTAATTAAAATTTATTGAAATTAAATGGTTGGTTGCTTTTAGTATGTTAACCCATTTTGATATGTGACATCAGTATGATGTTGATTATGGCAGTGAAACTAGAGCAATAACAGAAAAGAGTTGTTTATAATGCGATTTTTTAGAGATTCTGGTGACGGAAGAAATTGAGGTTTAATCTTGATTTGTTGTTTAATATGGGTTTTTAACTACATATTTGGATTCAGCACCTTGAAAAACCCCTGGTACTCTTTGATTGTGTAGAAACTAGCTATCAAACTTGCGATTCCAATAAATTGCTGACTGATTTTGACCCCAAAAACTCACCAAAAAAACTTTCAAAAAGTCGCATTATAGACAACTACTAACAGAAAACCCATTTTCCAAACTGAAAAATCTGTGTGGGGTTAGTGATCGTTATCGCTGGAAAGACTTGCTGGACTCCATTCACTGCAGGAAAAATATATATGCAGAAAGGAAATCAGTGGTATAACAAGGTCACAATTTCATTTGGAGCAGGATTTAGTAGAAATTTTTGGAAATTTTGGGTATAGTGTTAAGCTTTTAGGATTTTTTTTTTTAGGATTTTCTAGATTTTTAATAGCGCTGAAACCATTTCCAAATGATTCAAACACTTTTTATATTAGATTTCTTTTCAAATGATTCAAACACTTTTTATATTACATTTCTTTTCAAATGATTCAAATATCCCTTATATTAGGTTTCTTGAAAAAAAAATCACGTGAACCGATCAGAGTTTCTCAGTCCAGCCAAAATTAGACAACGCCGAAAGGAACCAGCGAGGAAAAATATATACATAAGGAATCCAGGAATTCCAACAAACCAGCGATCTGGGAGATCCGGCAATCTGATCCAATTCAGCTATCCATCAGTGCTCCTGCTAAATGGTAAACTTCTTGCAATCCACGCACCTGGTAATTTTTTTGTTTCAATAATCGAACCGAATTGTAGAAACAATCGAAATCGACACGCGTAAAGAACTGGAAAGGAATGACAACACACCTGATCAAATCGAAACACCACCTTGGAAACACCTGGCAATAGTTTTTGGAACTAAAGAAATCAAATTATACAATCTCTATTGTGAAATAAGCCAGACATATCGACCTGATTTACGTCACACCTATCCGCCTGATCTCGACCTATTAGCCTAATTTCGATTTTTATATAAAAAGAAGTGAATGTAATTTTGAAACTTACTTGCAAATATGAAACGTAATTGTTTCGATTTTCGGAACAATTTAACAAAGATTTTATAAATTCCTTGCTATGTTAGGTAAGAATGTTTCTCCATGAAATCATACTTAATAACTATTCCTTACGTAGCATGTAGCTTAAATTTAATGTTCCTCAACTATATTAGTAAAGTTTTGATTATTGGTGTAACGTTATCATTCTTCAGTAAGAGAATGGTGAGCTTAAACATAATATATTATGATGGTTTTGGTAAATAGATTAGGCTAATAGAAATACAATCGCTGTGCAAGGATTATGTTTATGTAACGATTCTAGAAGTCTAAATCTCAATGGGAAGAAATTATAATCATTTTCATAGTTAATAGCAGGATATTATGCTGGCCAGCCTTTAATAATAATAAGTTTTGTAAGTTGGTTAAATATATATATGGAGAGAGAAAATAATCGATATTAATAAAAAATTAAAGAGCGAGCTCCACAACATTACAGGCTGAGAACATGTCACTTATTATCTTGCACAGATTTCATGCTGACGGGAAATGAGTTCATCAAGTTGGGAATGCTTTTAATCAATGCAAGTTAGACCAACATGACATTATCATATTTATCGAACATCATAATGTTAGTTTTTTCGGAGGAAAAACTACACATAATATAAAATAAAATAGGTTTGGTGAAATTATTCATATCATGGACTTTTAATCAAATTAGGTTACCTTCGCGCCTTTTGTGTGGGAATTCTCTCGGTGCACTTCTGAACATATTTTTACAAGTATAGTTATTTTTTAATTCAGTGCATTTTAAGAGTTGATAGACAATTTATATTACCCAGCAGAAGGTGAGGAGAGGTCGTAGGAGTAGGTGCAGGAAAGAATAGGTGTTGTGTAACTCCTTACATTACGTTGCATTTTTTAGTATAATTTCTACTGAAATTGTAATATATTTATTTTTTTGTTGGGAATGTATTTTTTTTAAATGTATAAAAAATTTTAAGGCTCTTAAAAATTTCTGTAGCATTTGGACTGTGTAAACTACAGAGTTTAATTTTGTGATTCTAATTAATTTATAAGAAAATCAGAATTGCACACAAGAACTATTTTTTTATAGATTTAATAATAGATATGTTACAAATATATAGTTGGAAGTAGATCAAACTAATTCTAAACCAAGAGATTCTTGTTGAGAAAATATCTGAAAGGTCCAACCAATCAAAAAACTAGATCCTGCCTATATGCTATTGTATGCATTATTTCAAGTTCCCCCTTTAATGCTTACATTAAACCATTATAAAAATTATTACAACAGTCATAATTTCATATAGTCACCATGAGCACTCACATCCACTTTAGAATCTAGCAAACAGTGTTCTTTCTTCACCACCTCATCTTTGAATTGTCACTTGAACTCCATTTAAAATATAAACGCCTCTTACAATCTTTGAGAAACTTGCATGATGAACAATGTTGTCATACTTGATTCTGCTAAATTACACAGCTCTTTGTAATTGTCACAAAAAGTAGTGAAGTAATGAACCATCTTATAAGCAAATTCCCATCTACTAGAGGACATAGTTGTTGTGTGTGACATTTATCTAGGATAGTTGTCTCAGTACTAAATGTGTTCATAATTTGACAATACAGTTTGACTTATTCACACACACACTTATCAATATATAAAAACAACTAGTAAGACCCATCAACTTATAACAAAAGGTGAATATAACTAAACCAACTAAAAGTTCGCCTAACAAAATATACAACAAGAACCACTAATTTGAATTATATTACTATGTTCTATTATTGTTCATCATTATAAATAATAATAATAATAATAATATGTTATTAATTGTTGTTGCTAATTTTGAAATACACCACATGCACACCAAAAAATAATATTGCATATAGTATCAACAATAAAATGGGTGTTGCAAGAAATTCACAACATTGTTGGTTCCCCATTAATGGCAGTGTAGAAGTATAATCCAATGCTCCCGGTGTGTTTTGTGGCATGTGCTTAAATCTAACGATGTCTCTGTAACACCTGCGGGTTTTGGTGTAACGGAAATCGTGACTCCAACAACTGGTATCAGAGTCAAAGGTCTCGAGTTCAAAACACACCGAGCTTGCATTGGGGGGGCGAGATTGTTCGCTCCCCATTAATGGTAGTGTAGAAGAATAATCCACTACTCCCTATGTGTTTCGTGGCATGCGTTTAAATCTAGTAGAAGGATAATCTAATTATCCCCGTGTGTTTTGTGGCATTTGCTTAAATCTAGCAATGTGTCTATTTACTAACACATGTGGGTTTTGGTGTAATGGAAATAGTGACTCGAACAAACATTAGAATCTTTGTCTCTTCACATGGATGAAACTCAGTATTCGAGCCATAGTTGACACAATTCCGTTGTATGGCTCCAAATATATTTCTCAAAACGTTTCCAAATGATATATACGTATGCAACATAAGTCATTATGTCCGTAGTATTGATCAAGAGAGCATGAGAGACGAGAATTTTTACAAGATTAGATTATGAATTCTTTTATGTTCTAGAAATGAGGAAATTTTCATAGTTGCTGGGAAGAATCTCACTGGAGTAGAACCATAAACATTGCAACAAAATACTCTAGTAGTTCTTCTCGAATAAACTTATTTAATTGCTACGAATCAGTTGGTTTATTACATTACTATGTTTTCGTCATAAACAAGGCAAGCTTTTGTTTGATGCAACAGAAACAATGTGGTCTTGGCCAGGAAAAATGGATGGTATTGATTAAAATACGGATCTCCACTGTAGAGGTTGTGAACTCTGGATCAAAATATGGGTCTCCACACTGCACACCATTACGATCGTAGAAAATCACAAACACCACAACCACTCTTCTACACCTATGCCCTTGGGCGAGGCCTAGGCCCAACCCCAAGCCCATGCCCATATGGTTGTAATACCAAGTAAGAAAATTAGAATTTCACACAAGAATTATTTTTCTATACATTTAATTGTTGAAATGTGACAACCATTTATGTAATGATGAGTAAAAGACTTAATGGTTACTGTTAGTTAGTTTATGGAATAACAGTTATGTGAAGGAGTAGGTTCTTATAAAATTGGTGAATGCTCGAAAGAATGTAATAAGGAAAATTATTATTCATTAAATAAAGACCCAATCCCTTATCCATGGATGTTTCATGACATATTGCCAATGTTTTACCAAGTAAAAAATTGTGTTTACTTGTGTGTATATTTCAGTTTCTTTGCATTTATTTCTGGTTTAATGAATTGATGAGACCAAACACAAAAGAATAGAAAACAATGCTCTATTTTCTCCATAGGATCTTAACGCAGGGAAGCTAAGCTTGATTGCTGAAGAACAGAGTTTCAGATGCATAATAAAACCTTTGTATTCAATAATAAAAACAACAGTTACAAAAGATCTTCCTCTTAACAGAGGGATTCACCAAGAACTTCCAGTTCCATACAAAAATTACTCTGTCTCTTCTAGAAATTTCACACTACTGTGTGTAAAATTTCTTACATTTACTGTTGTAAAAGAAAATCTTCTTGTTTCATTTACTCTGCTGCATATTTCATTTCAACACAAAAAAAACTTCTGTCTCTGCTGAGAAATCAACAAACTGTTGTGTGAACATTACACATGCACGTTGCTGCATCTTACTTGCGTATTCAACAACCAAACAAAAATTACATTTAACCTGTTGTAAGAAACTTTCTTACAAATTACATTCGCTACTCTATTCTTCCCTTTTTTTTTTACTTCGCACTGCTGTGCGTTTCATTACACATACAAAATGGACAACTAACCCAAAAAAACATGATCATATGTTTTACTTGTGCAGTAAAACAAAATACAACTTACGTGAATAATACCAAACAATAAAATTAAATGGTTTTACCAGCATTTAATTGTGCCCATACTCCCACTGATATAAAATAATAAAATTAAAAATTTCACCAACAATTTACGAACCATAGTAAATTGCATTAAATTAATTCACTGACAAACCGGCGGTCAAACGAAAAACTTCACGCAAGCTCTAGGTGCTGGATTGTACGCAGCTTTGGCTTCAATCAATGGACATCAGCCAAGCTTTCAATCGGATGACTGATGCTCAAACAAACCAAACGCGATTTATGTTCCGGGAAAAAAGTGATTTTCAAAAAAGCTTATGGACATGCATCAGCTCGCGTACTATATCGCTGCCCTTCTGGAGAATACCACTATCCGTGAAAAGGTGATGCGATAAAACAGGTGGTTTTCCAGAAATAAATGCGAAGGTGAAATTATTATTTCAACACTCCCCTTTAATTTCAACTGCTGGGTTATCAGTCATACCCAGACATTTCCTCAAAAATTCAAAACTTTTCTGGACCAATGGCTTGGTCAGAATGTCTGCAACCTGCTCCTGAGTACTGCAATGTTTTAAGACAATTTCTCCATTGTTCACCAATTCTCTGATGTAATGAAACTTTGTGTCAATGTGTTTTGTTCTCTTATGAAACACAGAGTTCTTGGATAATGGAATAACTGAGCTA
This sequence comes from Pinus taeda, assembly GCA_000404065.3. Taxonomy (NCBI): domain Eukaryota; kingdom Viridiplantae; phylum Streptophyta; class Pinopsida; order Pinales; family Pinaceae; genus Pinus; species Pinus taeda. The sequence goes on along the minus strand of APFE030887085.1, from coordinate 192,877 downwards.
TTGTCACAAAAAATTACAGTTCCTTTTGTTTGCTCTTGGCATTGACTCCTTAACATCCTTCTCATCTAAATTGCTTGACATGCTACTGCTATAGCTGCCACATATTCTACCACTGTAGACAATGCTACGATAGGCCGTTTTTTAGAAGCCCATGAAATAGCTCCTAAACCCATGTGAAAAACATAACCGAATGTGCTTTTCCAATCATCTACACTTCCAGCCCAATCATTATTAGTGTACCCAATTAAATCTAAACATTTCGGAAGCAGTATATAAAATGTGAAACCTTTTTGTACCTTTAACATACCTCAGAATCCTTTTTGCTGCCTACCAATGTGCTTCTTTTGGCCTCTCCATGAATCTGGAAATCAAACTAATAGCATGCATTATATCCAGCCTAGTTGCAGACAAATACATGAGGCTGCCAACTATGCTCTTGTACAAACTAGGATCAAATCCTTTCTGTTGTCCTCTTTGTTGAGTTTTAATCCCATCACTGTGGGAGTGATTACTGCTTTGCTCTCCTCCATCTTAAATCTTTCCAATACCTCATTAGTGTATTTCTCTTGTGAGATAAAAATCTCATTTCCATTTTGTTCTACTTCTATTCCTAAGAAGTATCTCAGCAAACCCATGTCAGTCATTTCAAATTCTTCTTTCATGACTGTTTTGAAATTTTCAATAAGATAATCATCATTACCTGTGAAAATAACATCATCAACATATAACACAACAATTAATATTTTACCATCCTTTTCTTTGATGTAGAGGGTGGGTTCTCCCTCACACTTTTCAAATCCCTTTTCTAGTAGATATGAATCTATCCTACTGTACCATGCTCTTGGTCAGCCCATAAAGAGCTTTCTTCAATATGCACACTTTGTGCTCTTGGCCTTTCTTTTCATAGCCTAGAGGTTGTTCAATGTAAACCTCCTCCATTAACACTCCATTTAGGAATGTCGACTTCATGTCCATTTCGTAAACTTTCCACTTGTTTTGTGCTGCTATGGACAACACTGCTCTCATGGTTTCCGTTCTAGCACCTAGTGCTAAAGTTTCCTCATAGTCTCTCCCATATTGTTGCTTATATCCTTTGACGACAAGTCTTGCCTTGTGTCTTTCTATCTTTACTTCAGCATTACTCTTGGTCTTGTAGACCCATTTAACTCCAATGACTTCTTTTCCTTTTGGTAGTTCAACCAAATCCCATGTCTTGTTTCTTTCTATGGCATTGATTTCCTCATCCGTAGCTTCTATCCATTTCTTATCCTTAATAGCATCTTCGAAATGAATAGGGTCACCAACATGACAATATAAAGCAAACAAAGAATTCAAACCTTCATTTGTTTCATCTTGTTCATAAATATCACTTAAATTTCTAAAATTCTTACCACTTTCATTTGGTGTACAAGTGCTTGAAGAAGCACTTGAATTTCCTCCTTGTGATGTGCTTGGAGAAGCACTTTCATTTCTCCTCAAGGGTGTCTCTTGCTGCCCTTGTGTCGATGCCGCTTTTTGGGGATGTATTTCAGCCATCTCCTCATCATCTTCATCATGTGACAAAGAGTTGTTAACATTCACTGTTTTCTCTATGCTTCCATCCCCAGCTTCCTCCTCAATGAACTGAACATCTCTACTCACAAAAAACTTCTTGGTGGATGGTTTATACAACCTGTAAGCTTTAGATTCCTCACTGTATCCAGTGAAGATACATTTCTCCCCTTTGCTGTCCAACTTCTTCCTTAGCTGATTTAGAACATGTGCATAAGCCACACATCCAAAAACTTTCATGTGGGTGACCCCTTGCTTTCTCCTACTCCATGCTTCATCCGGCACTCTTTTCATGACTGCTTTTGTATGGCATCTATTCAAGATGTATGCTGCATAATGTACAACTTCAGCCCAATACTCATTTTGCAAATGCTTTGCCTTTAACATACTCCTCGCCATATCCATGATTGTCCTGTTCTTCCTTTCGGCTACTCCATTTTGCTTTGGAGTATACCTAGTGGTAAACTGTTTATGAATTCCATTTTCTCTACAAAAACGTAGAAATTATTTGGAGATATACTCACCTCCTCTATCAGTTCTTAGAACTTTGATATGTAGCCCACTTTGGTTTTCTACAAGTGCTTTGAAATTGCGAAATTTGTCAAACACTTCACTTTTATTCTTCATAAAATAAACCCAAGTTTTTCTAGTAAAATCATCAATGAATGTTAGTATATATAGGTTTCCTGCAAGTGATGGAGTTTGCATCGGTCCACATAAATCTGAGTGGACAATCCCTAAGGGTGCTCTTGCCCTTATGCTTTTTCCTGATGGAAAACTTTCTCTGTGTTGTTTCCCCAAGATACAACCTTCACAAAGGTTGTCTGGTTTCTCTATCAATGGTAATCCTCTTACCATTCCTTTTCTACTCAACAAGTGAATACCTCCAAAGTTGAGATGTCCAAATCTCAAGTGCCACAACCAATTTTCATCCTTTGGTTTTCTTTGGAAAGCCTCTTGTGTAACTGTTGCAATTTCTACTCCATCTTTTAAATCTACTTTTATCCTGAGAGGGAACATCCTATTCCTTGTCATCTTCACTTCAACAAGACATAATTTGCTGGGTTTTATATCCATGATGGTGCACACATCATTCTCAAAGAAAACATTGTAACCCTTTTGAACAAGTTGACCAATACTTAAGAGGTTACACGTCATTCCAAGAACATAATAAACATCTACCATGGTTTTCTTTTCACCTTTCTTTGTTAAGATACTTACCTCTCCTTTTCCCATAACAGAAACTTTCCTATCAGTCCCAAGTGTGACTTGTGACTTCACACTCTAATATAACTTAGAAAATAGGGCTATGTTTCCTATCATATGGTTACTGCAACCGGAGTCTCGAAACCATATATCATCACTCTTTGTTTTAACTATATTACAGGTTAACAACAAATTATCTTGGCTGATATTTTCTCTAGTGATATTTGCACTAGTTCTATTACTCATATCATGCTGCTTCTTCCTACATTCATTTGCATAATGCCCATATTTTTTACAATAATAACATTGGACATTGGATTTTCCATACCTTTGTCCTTGAGCACGATGTTGTCCACTTTGTTGGCTGCTTCCTTGGCCTTGGTTTTGATTTGGATTGCTGCCTCTTCCTTGAGTGTTTGCTGGACTGTTTCTTCCACCTCTGTTTTGGCTTATGCCTCTTCCTCTCTTGTTTCCTCTGCCTTGACCTCTTCCTCTTCCAAAGGACATATGGGTGTTAAAGGCATGTTCTAGAGATGAGTTTTCATTTCTACTCAATCTCTGCTCATGTGTTATCAGTGATGCATGTAGTTCATCAACTGAGAAATTTGTGAGATCCTTTCTCTCTTCTATGGTGGTGACAATCACATCGAACTTTGAGGGTAGGACCCTCAATAGTTTCTCCACAATCCTCCTTTCTTCAAGAATCTCTCCATGAGACCTTATCTGTGTGACCAGACTAATCACTTGTGTGAAGAATGAGTCAATGTTGTTTGACTCCTTCATGCATAGATTCTCAAATCTCTCCTCAACAACTATAGTTTTTCTGCCTTCACTTTCTCCATGCCTTGATAGGCTATCTTGAGAGTTTTCCATGCTTCTTGGGATGTCATGGCTACTGCTGTTCTTGGAAACACACTCTCATGCACTTCTTGATATAAGAAGAAGATGGCTTTAGAATCCTTCTTCTTATAGCTCTTAAATCGTTCTTTCTCTACATGAGTTAAATTATTAAACTCATTTTCATCTGTTGGTTCTTCAAAACCATCCTCAACAAATTCCCATAAGTCTTGTGAGGTAAGTAGGGCTTTCATAGTTATTGCCCAATAGTCATAGTTTTTTCTATTAAATTTTGGGAGCTGAGTATTAAAAATACCATGCTAGTGCTGGTGCTGGAGCCATCCGTTCTTGCACTCTTAACTATACTTCAAATACTTGACTGTGTTTTTTCTTTTAAAAATCACTGACTGTCTTTAACAGTAACACAAAAACTAGCTTGAGAAATACTTTGGATTTGTCTTGACTGAGTCTTCACTCTGCTGGAGAAGCTGTTGCAGCAAGAAATCCTTCCTTCAGCTTCTTTGACACCTTCAAAGAGCCTGGACAAGCTCTGATACCAATGTTGGAGATTTCTGATGATTCCAATCACAAAAGAACAGAGAACAATGCTCTATTTTCTCCATAGGATCTTAACACAAGGAAGCTAAGCTTGATTGCTGAAGAAAAGAGTTTCACATGCATAATAAAACCTTTGTATTCAATAATAAAAACAACAGTTACAAAAGATCTTCTTCTTAATAGAGGGATTCACCAAGAACTTCCAGTTCCATACAAAAAATACTTTGTCTCTTCTAGAAATTTTACACTACTGTGTGTAAAATTTCTTAAATTTATTGTTGTAAAAGAAAATCTTCTTGTTTCATTTACTCTGCTGCATATTTCATTTCAACACAAAAAAAAATTATGTCTCTATTGAGAAATCAACACTGTTGTGTGAACATTACACATGCACATTGCTGCGTCTTACTTGAATATTCAACAACCAAACAAAAATTACATTTAACATGCTGTAAGAAAATTGCTTACAAATTACATTCGCTGCCCTGTTCTTTCCTTCTTTTTCTTACTTCGCACTACTATGCGTTTCATTACACATACACAATGGACAACTAACTCAAAAAAAAAATGACCATATGTTTTACGTGTGCAGTAAAACAAAATACAACTTACGTGAATAATACAAAAAAATAAAGTTAAATGGTTTTACCAACATTTACTTCTGCCCATATTAACACTGATATAAAATAATAAAATTAAAAATTTCACCAACAATTTATGAACCATAGTAAATTGCATTAAATTAATTCACTGACAAATCAGTGGTCAAATGAAAAACTTCACGCAAGATCCATGTGCTGGACTGTACACATCTTTGGCTTCAATCAACGGACATTAGCCAAGCTTTCAATCAGACAATTGATGCTCAGACAAACCAAACACGATTTACGTTCCAGGAAAAAAGTGGTTTTCAAAAAAGCTTGTGGACACGCGTGAGCTGGCGTACTGTATCACCGCCCTTCCGAAGAATACCACTATCCGTGAAAAGAAGGTGTGATAAAATAGATGGTTTTGCAGAAATAAATGTGCAGGTGAAATTATTATTTCAATAGTCTCCACTGTAGAGGTTGTGAACTCTGGATCAAAATACGGGTCTCCACGTAAATGTCAAGTGCCACCGTTAATCCGTGAATGGGAAAACACCGCACACCATTGTGATCGTAGAAAATCACAAACACCACCACCACTCTTCTAGCCCTATGCCCTTGGGCTAAGCCAAGGCCCAAGCCCAAGCCTAGGCCCATATGGTTGTAATACCATGTAAGAAGATTATAATTTCATACAAGAATTATTTTTGTACATTTAATTGTTGAAATGTGACAACCATTTATGTAATGATGAGTAAAATACTTACTAGTTACTGCTAGTTAGTTTATGGAATAGCAGTTATGCAAAGGAGTAGGTTCTTATAAAATTGGTGAATGCTCGAAAGAATGTAATAAGGAAAATTATTATTCATTAAATAAAGATCCAATCCCTTCTCCATGGATGTTTCATGACATATTGTCAAGGTTTTACCAAGTAAAAAATTGTGTTTACTTGTGTGTATATTTCAATTTCTTTGCATTTATTTCTGGTTTAATGAATTGATGAGACCAAGGATCATGGAACGGACATCCAGAACTGTTGTTTTTATGTCTTCCCTACGCCGCAGTTCTTTGCGTGTAAAGAAAATGCTTCTTATTAAAAGTTCATCTGCCAGCATCATGCAGAGACAAAGTTTGGCTACCAAAGGAAGAATGCATGGTGCAGACACAAATTTCGACTGTGTCTATGAAAGGAATAACGCGCCATGCAAACATTGATGCAATGCTCCCTTTGTCGTTGTGACGAAAAAAGGAAATCCCTAAAATAAATAAATAAATAAATAAATTGAAATTTGCATTAAGAAGGACTGCAGAAAAAGAAACATATATACCTATCACTGCAGAGAAAGGAAGAGTCAGAAACATTTAGATGTTGTCACACCTACTGCAAGTAGGAAATTTTCTGCCTGAAGGTGAAAGAAAGCCGCTGGAAAATTCCACTTTTGTGTAGAACAGAACCATACAATGTGAAGGTTGCATTCCAACCAGAGATCATTTTTTTTAAGAAATCTAGTCACGGTAGCATCAAAGCAGATAACCATTGTTGAAGCTGAGCTACTATTTTCTAATGAAATCTGGGTAAATATTTTGAAGATTTTTTTTTTTTTAAACCAGTAACAAAATTCCAGAAAGTTAAAGTAAGGTTTCGTTAAATGGTTTCTTTAAATTGAAGAACAGAGAATTTTTTTCAGGAAACTGAAATGAAACAAAATTCCTGAAAGTTGAAGTAGGGTTTGTTAGAAGGTTTCATTAAAATGAAGAACAGAGATTTTCTATGAAATTAAACTTGAAAAAAGGGGGAATTTTCCAGAAAATGTTGTTAGACTTTGGTGATTCTAATCACATGATTCCACAGAGAAATTAGTTTACTTCATGTGAAGCTGTAAATGGTAGTTTTGTGTTTATGGGTAATAATGTATCATGTCAGACTATTGGGATCGGAAATATAAAGATTAAAATGTATGATAACACAATGAGAACATTAACTACTGTTAGACATGTACATAGATGGTTGTAAGTTTATAGGTGAGAATGGAGTGTTTAAAGTCTTAAAAGGTGCCTTGTGTTGAAAAATGTGCAACAAGAAATGTTAAATTTAGAATGTGCTAAAAATAATGTCCTAAAAATCGCAAGTCTAAAAATAGCAGTTTAGCCAATAAGCTCATTGGCCACCTTGGGTAGGAGGTGAAACTGCTAAAAATAGAAAATTCTAAAAATAGCATTTCTAGGTCCCTTCCTGTTTATAACAATCCCTAGTCTATCTATAGGAAAAAAATTAATTTTGGTCTTAACAGTAGTTGGAAATATTAATTAATTCATTCATTTGAGTTAATTAGTTAAGGAAATTCAAATTTGAAGTCTTTGTGAGTATGTACATGAGTTTTCCCACTGATTGAGGAATTTATCCTTAATTTCCTCCCTTGATTGACGGAATAAGTATGAGGTCTATAATGACAGAATTAGTTGACTTAGTTATAACTAGTCAAGTCCAGTTAGATTATTTTAACAAGATGTTAAAATAATAAAATATAGTTTGTTAATGCTTGCATGCATGTGACAACTATTATTTTAGATAACTGAGAATTGACTCATGGATAACTGTTGCATGTCAGTTCTGTCAGAGACTTAGTTGAGATCAGATGTGGGACATAGTACTATCAAATGCTTGGATATTTCTAGTAAGTATTCCTTGCATGGAGAAGGATCTATTACAAGAGATTGGAGGACTTGTGGCCTATATATTGAGACCTAGATAGTACATGATTTTCATCTTTTAATTGAAGATCATCAAGATCTTCTGATTACAGAGAGAGCATGATAGCTATTGAGCTGATTCTTTTTTGTATGTTGAAGATGGTTTCCACTTGATTGATAATACAGTGCTGGGGTTTTATGTTGGTTATTTCCCCTCGATATATCTTGTGTGATGTGTGATTATTTCTCTTGATCAGTTATGCATGTTTCTACTTGATGTTGCTCATGAATTCCATTACGCTTCCGCTTAATGTTTTGTAGAAGTAGAACAAGTATTATGCTTTAGGACATTCCATACATCGGTTTATTCTACAGGTGAAATTTCTACATGGTATCAGAGCACATGTGATCAAGCAAGAACAGTATACTGGGAGGAGATTTCAATGTTTTGAGTTTTGGGCCGAGAGTTTGCAGAGTAGATCTGAAAATTTCTGTACAAAATTTTCAAAAATAAATAGCAAATTTCGATTCCTTGCGGAAAAATACCCAAAATAAAAAATAAAATAAAAAATCGGTTGAATCGGAGTTCAGATGAGGGAGATATCGCTGATTTAAAATCAGCACTTTTTCTAGAAAGTTTCATGATGGCAGGAAAGTGGAAATAGATTGGTTTGCTATCGAAGAATCTATATGCACTTGAGGTACAAGATGCATGTAAAGCCTTGAGGAGCAAGGCAAATTTTAGGTACTTGTTGGTTAAGAGGGAGAGTAAATTACCGCTCAACATGCAGAGCTAGAAGAAGTCTCAGACAATTGTGGAGGAGCCACAATTGGTGCAACAACTTTAGGAGGTTGTGGAGCAGCCACAGTAGGAAAATCTGAGAGGAGATCGAGTAGAGACATCTACCCATTCATAGACCTCTAGTAGGGGGAAACTTCGAGCTAGGTGGGTTGAGGGATCACATGCAGCCATACCTCCAGGTAGGAGGTGGGGCAATATAGAGTGATCATGCCAAGGAGGAGGGGTAGGATCCTTGAAGTACCCAACCTCTTGGATGAGAACTTGCTATAGATCCCTGATGTGGAGTAGTAGGAACTGACTAATTGGGTAGAGACAGACGTGGATGGAGCGACAGAGAAAGGAACAGTGCAGGGAATCTCAGGACAGCGCATAGCCAGCAGGCTACAGCAATGCGAGAGGTACAAGTGTTTTGCACAGTGCTAGGTGGCACAGAGAGGTGTGCAATGGTGCGAGAAGCATGGAGATGTTGCAGTAGCGCAGATGTCAGAGAGGGAGCACTTGTCAGCAGCAACTAGAGCTTCAGCATCAGATTATGTTCTAGCCTAACAGAGTGGTCAGTTGGGAGTGGTTTTATTCCAAGTGTTGTTGGAGCAAGTGGATCGAGTAGATGTGTTGCATGCAGAACATTTTAGAGTTACAGGATCAGGTTCGAGAGGAATCCTTTCTTGTTGAGAGGGAGTGTTGAAAAATGTGGAACAAGAAATGTTAAATTTAGAATGTGCTCTAAAAAGAAGTCCTAAAACTAGCATGTCTAAAAATAACAGATTGGCTAATGAGGTCATTAGCCACCTTGGGTGAGAGGTGAAACTGCTAAAAATAAAAAGTTCTAAAAATAGCATTTTTGGGTCCCTTCCTATTTATAGCAATCCCTAGTCTATTTATAGGAAGTAAAATTAATTTTGGTCTTAACAACAGTTGGAAATATCAATCAATTAATTCAGTTGAGTTAATTAGTTAAGGAAATTTGAATTTGAAGTCTTTGTGAGCATGCACATGAGTTGTCCCATTCATTGAGGAATTTATCCTTAATTTCCTCCACTGATTGAGGGAATAAGTATGAGTTCTATAATGAGAGAATCGGCTGACTTAGTTCTAACTAGTCAAGTACGGTTAGATTATTTTAACAAGTTGTTAAAATAATAAAATATAGTTTGTTAATGCTTACATGAATGTGACAACTATTATTTTAGATAACTGAGAATTCACTCATGGATAACTGCTGCATGTCAATTTTGTGAGAGACCTAGTTGAGATCAGATGTGGGACATTGTACTATTAGATGCTTGGATATTTCTAGTAAGTATTCCTTACATGGAGAATGATCCATTATAGGAGACTTGAGGACTTGTAGCCTATATATTGAGGCCTACGTAGTCCATGATTTTCATCTCCTAATTGAAGATCATTAGGATCTTCTAATTATGGAGAGAGCATGATAGCTATTGAGATGATTCCTTTTTGTATGATGAAGAGGATTTCCACTTGATTAATAATACAGTGTTGGGGTTTTATGTTGGTGCTTTCCCCTAGATATATCTTCTGTTATGTGTTATTATTTCTCTTGATTAGTTATGCATGTTTCTACATGGTGTTGCTCATGAATTCAATTATGATTCTGCTTAATGTTTTGTAGAAGTAGAACAAGTATTATGCTTTAGGAAATTGCATATATCGGTTTGTTCTATAGGTGAAATTTCAATACCTTAGTTGTTATGAAGGCAGAAAAGGTCGGAAATCTTTACAGACTCAAAGGAATTACTTAGGTCACTTAAGCAGTGATTGTGTCAGAGAAAGAGGAAGAAGGTACTCACTTATGGCATCATCTTTTGAGTCACATGAGAGAGAAAGGTCGTCAAGTACTGATGAACCATAAACTACTTCCTGATTTGAAATCCTTGAAGTTGATTTCTATAAACAATATGTGTATGGAAAACATTTTAAATAGAGGTTTAAAACTAGAAATCATAATAGTAAAGAAATTTTGCACCATATTCATTCTGATCTGTGGGGACCATCTCCTGTTGTATTGGATGGAGGTGCTTTATGTTTCTTAATGTTTATTGATGAATTCTCTTGTAAAATTTGGGTCTTTATGTTGAAAAAGAAATCTAATGTATTCAATGTCTTCAGACAATTTAAAGCAATGGTAGAAAAAATAACGTGCAAATCAATTAAATTTTTTAGAACTAACAATGTTGGTGAATTTTCTTATCTAGGATTTGAGAAATACTATAAGGATGAAGGAATTGTTAGATAATTCTACTATTTATACTCCTCAACAAAATGGTGTTGTTGAACATATGAATCAGACTATTATGGAACAAGCCAGAAGCATGATCAGCAATGCTAACCTGCAAAAGGAGTTGTGTGTAGAAGCAGTATCCACTACTTCTTATTTAGTTAACGGATCACCTTTAGTAACAATTAATTGTAAAATTCCTAAAGAAGTTTGGTCATGTTAGTCTTGTGATAATTCACATTTAAGGATATTTGGTTGTGATGCCTATTCTCTTATTCATAAAAATGAGCATTCAAAATTAGATCCAAAATCGAAATGTTATGTCTTTGTTGGGTATGACTATGCGGTTAAAGGATACAAGTTGTGGGATACTATGTCGTAGAAGATAGTCATTAGTAGAGATTTAACATTTGATGAGTATTCTCTTTTAAAATAAAATGTTGAAAGAATTGAACAAGAACAGGCATCACCAAATCAAAAAATTTAGTTGGAGGCTAGACCTTTCTTCGAAATATGAAAGGAAGGAGGGACTTCTCAAGCAAAATGTGATGAAGATACAAAGGAAATTGTTGAAGTTTCTGGACCAATTCAGCAACCAGTCACTCTAAGAAGGTCTGCAAGGGAAAGAAAAACTCCTAATAGGTATGAATATTTTGCTTCATCTTTTTCTCTGATTACTGAAGATGGGAAACCTTGTTATCAGGAAGTAGTGGATGATACATATAGCGAAAAATGGAAATCGACTATGGAAGAATAAAATTTATTGCTTAGCCAAGAAAAATACCTGGGAACTTGTAGGACTTCTTGAAGGGAGAAGTCTTTCTGGATACAAATGGGTCTTCAAATTGAAATGGGAAGTTGATGGAAGTATCGAAATAAGGCGAGATTGGTAGCAAAATGGTATTCTCTGGTTGAAGGTATTGACTTTCATGAGATTTGTTCACCAGTTGTGAAACTTGTTTCTATTTGTACTATGTTTTCACTAACTGCATTACTTAACCTTGAGTTAGAATAGTTAGATATTAAAACATCCTTTCTACATGGTGATTTGGATGAATAAATATATATGGAAAAACCAGAAGGTTTTGTACAAAATCATAGCAGAAAACTAGTTTGCAAGCTTTGGAAATCATTGTATGGCCTGAGGCAGTCTCCCAGGCAATGGTACAATAAATTTGACTCCTTCATGGTGAGCCAAAACTTTATTAGAGGTGAGTATGATCATTGTGTATACTTCAATAGTTTAAGTGGAACATTCATTATCTTATTTTTGTATGTTGATGATATGATTATTGCAAGAAAAAACATGGAAGAGATCAACAGGTTAAAGGCTCAACTCTCTAGGATGTTTTATATGAAGGATCTTGGAACAACAAAACATATCTTGGACATGGAGATACACAGAGATAGGATAAATGGTAAGTTTTTGTTATCACAACAGAAGTATTTGGAAAGAGTACTTGAAAAGTTCATTATGAACAACGTGAAACCTGTTGATGTTCCATTAGTTTCTCACGTTAAGATTTCTTCAGTTTTGAGTCCTAGAACAAAAGAAGAAAAGTAGTATATGACTTCTGTACCATATGTGAATGCTATATGAAACTTGATGTATGTGATGGTATCTGCAATACCTGACATTTCACATACAGTTGGAGTTGTCAGCAGGTTCATGGCAAATCTAGGTGAAGAACATTGGCAAGCAGTGAAATGGGTGCTTCATTATTTAAGAGGCACAAGTGATCATTACATCATCTTTAATGGTAGTGAAGGATGAGTCTACAGATATGTGGATTCTGATTATACAGGTGATTTGGAAAAAAGGAGATCTACTACATGTCATGTCTTTACTCCTGTAGGTGGAGAAATTAATTGGATGTCAAAGATTCAAGAAACAGTTACATTCTCCACTACTGAAGCAAAGTATATAGATACTTCAGATGCTAGTAAAGAAGAAATCTGGTTAAAGGGTCTACTTGATGAGAATAGAAGGATGCAAGAGAGAGTGAATGTACTCTGTGACAGTTAGAGTGCTATTCACTTGGCTACAAATCCAACTTATCATAGCAAGAACAAGCACATTGATGTAAGGTAGTATTTTTTGAGATATGTGGTCGATGGTGGAAAAGTAGCTCTCAAGAAGGTCCATACACAGGAGAACTTTGCAAAAATATTCATGAAGCAAGTCATAATAGAGAAGTTGTGATGGTGTTTGGCTTCTCTTGGCTCTTAGAAGAGATGATGAATGGGCATGGGGAAGGGATTAAGAAAATTGTTGTCAAGGTGGAGTTTCTTGAAATTTGATAACGATTTATGTAACTATGAGTAAAAAACTTATTAGTTACTACCAGTTAGTTTACCGAACAACACTTATGTAATGGAGGAGGCTCTTATAAAACTAGTGAATGCCTGAGAGAATGTAATAAGGAGAATCATTCTTGATTAAATAAAGATCCAATCCCTTGCCCCATGGATGTTTCCTTGACACACTGTCAAAGGTTTTACCATGTAAAAATGTGTGTTTACTTGTGTGTGTATATTTTAGTTTCATTTAGCTTCTTTGCCTTTATTTCTTGTTTAATGAATTGATGAGACCAGAATTAATCACATGTATGTTATAAATATATAGTTGGAAGTAGATTCAACTATTTCTAAAGCAAGAGATTCTTTTTGAGAAAATATCTCAGGAGTCTAACCAACCAACAAAATCAATCCTACCTATATATTATTCTAAGCATTATTCCAAGTATTTCTAGTAAAATTGACCAAACAACATGCCAAAAAAAATTCAAAACCTAAAATAAGTGGGCATTCTTATGTGATTACATATTCCTAGAGTATCTAGAAAGGTCAAATAATTTACCTCTCTCTTGACTATGAGATTCTAGATCAATCCACATAAGTTCAAAAAAAAGGAATTAAACTATTATGCACAAAGCCTACAATAAATTAAAATTAACAATCAGCATATATCAATCTTAAACACAGATCTAACATGAGCTCTGAGGGATCAAATTTCTTAGGTTGTAAACTCAATTTACAGCGAGAAAAACAATGTGTAATTTTTCATCGTTTAAATTGTATTTTTTTTTAATATCATAGAAATTACATAACATGTGCTTTGATCCATTTTATCAAAACACATTAAGTTATTTTTTTTTATTAGTACATTTTTAAGATTACCCAAATATTAATTCATATTAAAATATTTTATTCATAACCCACATTGGATATTTGATTCTACACAACAACATTAGATTTATTTTATTTTAACATTTTCTATATATATAGATATATATGAAGTTGATATCATATGTTAAAATATTTACGAAAAGTATAAGGTTTAAACTTCTAATTACTTTATATGAAATTATATTATTTCATATAGACTACTAATTAAATATGCTTAACATATATATATATTTTTTTCTCTTCTATTATAGCTAACATTGGTTTCTATTTAGAAATCATTTTATTTTTATTTTAAGAGGGACAAACATACTTACACATCACCTTCACACTTCGGAGTAGAATATGCCTTATGGTTCTATGTCTACCATATTTCCAGTAAAGTTGATGAAACAACATGCAAAAAAAACTAAAACATGAAAGAAAAAGACATCCTTATATGATTAGGAGAATATCCTAGAATCTGAAGAAAAATCTACTTTGCACAAAGCCGACAATAGCCTACAATAGATTAAAATTAAAGATAATATAAAATGAGAGTTGACATTCTTTACAAAAACAAATTAATTTTGTTACTCTATCAAATACCACAAAAAATATTTTAAATATAATTTTAAAGAATGTGGAAACCAATTAACTGTATATTTTATTGGTGGAGGTCAAGTAATATGCATAGTATAATAAGTGTAGTCTAAATTACTAGAATATATATTGACCTGATTAGATATGTTTGAGATGTTCGATGAAAGTTATAAAAATTAAGAAATTGAAAATGAAAACATATTTCATGCACTTTGGCTTTGCAATTCTATTTTCTGTATATTCTGTTTTCTGTGACCTCTATGTGTTTACTGCCCTAATAAGTTGTAATTATCTAAAAAAATAAATTCTTTTACAACGTGTAAAATGAGAGTATATTTAATGATTCTACCATACATATAGTAATCTAGGTGGATAAGGCTTATATCCCTGCAAACAAGTAATGTATATTGATTGTATTCAATTGAGTCCTAACCAACTATTATTTTGTGTGTTGCCTACAAATTTATCCACCATGCAAAAGTTTTACATTAATTAAATGTGTGCTTTTAAAGTTTTCTAAAATATTAAAATGAATTTGTTTGTCCTATCCTTAATCTCTTACTCTAGAGTTGGTAGAACTATTATAATTATTTAAATAAATTTGCAACTACACAATAGGTTTTTCCTATGTTTAATTCATTGCACAAATGATCTATTGTTTAATTCATTTATCCTTTCATTCATGATTATTTTCATTGTTTAATTCATTCAACTGGTGTTGTAGTCTTTTAATTCATTAGAAAGGTGGTCACACTCTCAATCTAATATAATAATAAAAATGCTAGCGTCGAATTAGCAATACCCAACCACCTCCTGCCCACACTTGGATCACTTTGATTTCCATAGGGTGTTGTATATATTGATTCCCAAGTCTGGAATAGAGAGGATTTATTTTGTCCTTACTTTCATCAAAGAGAATAGGTCGAGTCTAGCACATACCAGTAAAAACCTTCAACAGTGATAGCTCAGCCCAGACTAGGCTAGCTCCCATGTCCATTATGAAAGTGTTGGCATTATGACACAGGTTCGGCGCTATGACACAGGTGTTGTCCTTGATGGAAACTCACTCATATGACATATCATAGTTCAGGATCACAAAATGAAGGAAAAAGAGGTATACACAGGTTCCCCTTAACCAAACTGTGTATACACGTGGGTTTTTCGACCAAAAGGTGCATATGCATATACACACACTTTCACACAAGGAAAGGCACATACATGTTGGAGAACTTGGTTTTGGTCCATGTTATTTGGTCCATGGTATTTTGATCCATGGTATTAGTCCAAGGTATCTTGTCTGACGTGTTGACCCCAAGTATTTGGTCCAAGGTATTGGTTTAAGTGGTTTTCGACCATGGTATTGAGTAAGGCCTAAGACTATAAAAGGAGGAGGAGATCATTAGGAAAAGGCACTCAAGGATTCAGTATCTAATGAAGAGAAAGATCTAGAATATTGGTCATTAGGTTATGGTGCACAGCTAGATCTGAATCAATGAGGAACCTAAGTGCTTGAAGAAGGATAAGTTCCATTGATGGGTCAAGATCTTAATACTTGAAGAGAAGTATCTTTGTGTGGTTTTTGATCTTTTATCTGAATAATTGGTGCATGTCATAATCTGTAAATCTGATGATCTGGGTATAACTGATGTCTGAATAGTGGTAAAGGTTAAATCATCTTTTACAGATCTATACACAAGTTCAGTATAGCAAAGGCACATATCCATGTTGGTTCGGCATTTCAGAACTGCATATATGCAAGTATGCCTTGAGAAAAGTGAGTATGCGCGCAGGTTCGACACATTGAAGTAGCGTACACCTCATAAATATGTTTTAGCTACTTCTGTTTACTGTTGCAATGTTCTAGGTTCTGGTTACTGTTACTATGTTCTGGTTACAGAATTCAGAAAAGTGATTGTTTGATTAAGTTTTGTTTGGTGCAAAGGATATTGGTTGATGTAAATATATTTGATGTTTGATTGATGGATCTAGTTTTAAATTTAAGGAAACATGGTCCCTGGAAGAAAATAGAAGGTTGTAGCCTTCTGTAGGTTAGCACCTACATACTAGTAAACACATCAAATAGTACAAGAGCTAAGGGGGTTGTAGCTGTAGTCCAAGAAAAGCTAGAGAATGAAAGAAGGTTGTAGCCTTCTGTAGGTAGAAGCCTGCATACTGGTATAAGGTTTCACCAATAAAAAATTTGTAAAAAGAAGTTTCTTATTAAAGAAAGGCAGAGACGATTGTAGTAGGTGGTTTTCACCCACATTAGGTTTCCACCTTATATCTTGTGTTCATGTGTGTGATTTCCTATTCTATTTACTGCATCTCAATACTATTTATATGGTTTTGATACACAAATTAAATATCAACTACCTAAATTATACATTTGCAAGGTATACACTGGTTGCTCTAAACACAGTTGCATATACACGCAAGTTTCATTAACACAAGTAGCGTATATAAATCTGTTTATGGAAATGAAATACTATTAAATTAATAATACTAATTCACCCCCCCCCCCCGTTAGTATTATTTCCAACAACTGGTATCAAAGCCAGGTCCTTCAGAAGAATCTTGATTGCTTGAAGGAAGATCTATCATCATGGGCAGCTACGAAAGAGAGGGATCCATTAGACCACCAATCTTTGATGGGACCAACTTCATTTATTGGAAGGTAGGAACCACACAGATGTTTGGGAAATCGTGGAAGTAGGATATACATTTCCACCAGCAATTCCTACAGATACGATAGGTAAAAAGCAGTATGAAACAAATTCCAAGGTTGTTAATACTCTATTGGGGAGTCTGTCACAATAAGAATTTGTCAAGGTTATGCAGTTCAAAACCACCGAAGAAATATGGGACTAGATCATTCTAAGCTACGAAGGAGACAATTAGGTAAAATGTGCAAAACTACAATATCTCAGAATTCAATATGAAACTCTAAAAATGCACAATGATGAAAGTATAGCTCATTACTTCCTACGTATAGATGAGATTGTTAATCGCATGAAAAATTTGGGTGAAGAGATAAAATAATTTATTTTGGTTATAAAGGTTTTAAGATCCTTGTCTTCTAAGTTTGAATCAAAAGTTTCTACCATAGAAGAAAAGCATGATCTTTAGAGTATGACTATGACACAGCTACACAGAATCCTTAAAACTGTTGAAATGAGAAAAGGAGGTCCATGAGATATGAGAGAATCCACATTCAAGGCTTCAGGAAGAGAAGAGGTCAATGAATCAGGACACATTTTAGAAGGAGGGGAAGAAGAAAACTTTGTCAAATCCTTCAATGAGGTTCTGGAAGATTCAGAGGTAAACTACCTTTCAAATGCTTTGCTTGTGGAAGAGTCGGTCATTATGTAGCCAAATGTCGTCATAAAGATAAGCTTGATAAAGGTAAGGAACTGACAAAATGGAATAGAAAACAGAATGTAAGTAAGAAGAGATACTATACACATGAAGATAGAGATCGTTTATCAAATAGTGATGAAGATGAATATGGTAATGATTATATACTTCTGATGGATTTTGAAGATGATAATTTCTTGGATGCTTTAGATGAAGATAGTCTCTATGAAGAAATTTCTAAACTTAAAATCTATTTAGAAGAAAAGAGTATGATTATAGATACTCTGACATTCCAACTCGATGAAAGGGAAAAACAAAATGAAAAGTTAGAATGTGACATTGTGGGTCTAAGAAAATATATTGAGAAAAGAAAGCTCTCAATCTGAGATTTGCAAAAGGATCAGAAACTTTAGATGAAATTATCAAAGTACAACATTCTCCTTTGATAAAGGCAAGTCTTAGATATACTGAAGAAGCATCTCAAGCACAAAATCCATCAACCTTGAAAAGCTATCTTGATGCAGCAAGGATAAATGAATAGGTTGACAATCGTCAGCAAAGGCATAAAGGATATCATCAGGTAAATCCAGTTCAATCTACTTCAAGGATGAATAGAAGATATAACCAACCACAAGTAAATCAGTCTCAAATTGCTTCAAGAAGGAATTTCAATGGAAACTACAATCATCAAGTCAGTATATTTGATAATTAAAAGAATTTCTTTAATCGACAATGTTTTTCATGTCATAACTTTGGACACAAAGCTTCTCAATGTGTTTCTTACAAGACCACCATGGCTAGATAAGCACGAAATCAAAGGAATGTGATTGGGATCATGAAAAGGACCTACAATAACTTTTTTTCTCCTGAAAATGAAATAGAATGCTCTATCTGTAACAACTTCAGTCATGAAGATTCTAAATGCACGAGTAAATTTTGGCAAACATTTCCGAAGGAGCAAGCCTCATTGGTTCCCAAAACATGGAGAAAGAAAGAACCACAAATAGAAATATGTAGAATAGCCTTATATGCAGAAGGACAAGAAAAACAGTGGTATATCGACAATGGATGCTCGAAACACATGACAGGTGATAAAGAAGAACTTCAATCATACAATGCCTTAGAAAATGAAAATAAGGTCTCATTTGGTAATGATGCTCCTGTAGTCATAAAAGGTAAAGGCTTTGTTCTCTTAAAGGAAAAGATTAAAGTTGGGAATGTTATGTATGTTGATTTTCTAAAGCATAACCTATTAAGTGTAAGTCAAATGTGTGATCAGGGAAATGTAGTATTTTGATCAAATTGATGTGTTGTTCATGAGCTTGATACAAGGGAAGAATTGATCAAAGGTGTGAGAACTCCAAACAACTTGTACATACTCAAGGGAGGACAACAACTGTGCTATCTAAGTAAAAATGATGAGCATTGGCTATGGCACAGAAGACTAGGGTATAGATAACAGGTGGTTCGTGATCTTCTGGATATCTACATTCCAGAAAATACAATATGCAAATCATGTCAATTTGGTAAGCAAACCAGAACACATTTCCCTGAAAAGGAAGGAAGGCATTCTCCTTGGTTACTCTTCCTAAAGTAAAGGACACAAGTGTTATATAAATACTTAGGAAAATTATTGAAAGTATTAATGATGTGGTTTATGAAGCAGGCAAAAATCCAAAGCAGGTAAAAACCAAAGATTATGAAGAAAATTGGGACTATCCTTCCACACCAAATCAAACTAATTCTGAAGAAGAAACCAATGAGGCATAGAAGAATAGATAAGGGTAGAAGAAAAGAATCCATCTAGGTATTTTCTGAAGAATCATCCAGGGACTCAAATTTTGGGGCAGAAGGAGGCAGTTGTGTAAACAAGAAGAACTATTACATAAGCTTCAAGCTATCTAGAATTGCTTTCATTTGTTGAACTGCAAAATGTAAATGAGGCATAAAAAGATGAATGTTATGTCAAGGCCATGAATGAATAACTTGAGAAAATTGAAAGGAATAATACTTGGGAATTGGTTCCTATACCTAATGATAAGAATTTCATAGGAACGAAATGGATATTCAAAAACAACCTGAATGAAAATGGAGAAATTATTAGAAAAAAGGCAAAACTTGTTTGTAAAGGGTAGGCTCAACAAGAAGGTATAGAGTTTCAAGAAACTCTTACACTTGTTGCTAGACTTGAAGCCATAAGAATGTTCCTTGCTCTTTTTAGCTTTCAGAAGTTCAAAGTATATCAAATGGATGTGAAATCTGCCTTTCTTAATGGAGATCTAGAAGAAAAAGTATATATTGAGCAACTAGACAGATTCATCCTTCGAAATGACCCAAAACTTGTATTCAGACTCAGAAAGGTTATCTATTGTATAAAACAAGCTCCAAGGGCATGTTATTATCATCTTGAAAATTACCTTCATCAATAAGGATTTTCAAAAGGATCAGCTAATAGCAATCTATATATAAAAATTGACAATGATAAATTGCTAATACTACTTGTGTATGTTGATGATATCATTTTTGGTAGCAATGAAGAAGCCATGAGTGAAAAATTTTCTTTGGTAATGCAGAAAGAATTTGAAATGTCCTTGCTTGGTGAGCTCACATATTTTCTTGCTTTACAAGTTCAACAAAATAAAGATGGTATTTTTCTATCACAAACCAAGTACCTCAAGTAGATCTTGAAGAAATATGGCATGGAAGATCCTAAACCAGTATGTATGCCATCGGTAACAGGATATAGCCTCAACACAAATGATGAATCAACAATAGTACATCAACCAACCTATAGATCCATGCTTGGTAATCTTCTTTGTCTAATAGGTACTCGACTAGACATCATGCATGTAGTGGGAATAGCTGGAAATTTCTAAGCAAATCAAAAGGAATCACACCTTCAGGCAGTCAAAAGGATCTTCAAATATCTTCAAGGAACTCAGAATTTTGGCTTATGGTATCCTAGGGACACAGATCTTACACTTCATGCATACACAGATGCAGATTGGGCAGGAAGTGTGGATGATAGAAAAAGCACTAGTGGTGGTGCATTCTATATGGGTTCCAGATTAGTGTCTTGGTTCATCAAGAAACAAAGTTCAATTGCATTATCTACAGCTGAAGTAGAATATCTGGCTATTGCATCTTGCTGCACACAACTCCTTTGGATGATACAAACATTGCAAGACATTCAGATCAGATGTACTCCACCCATATCCATTCTATGTGATAATATAAGTGCAATTAGCATTTCAAGAACCCTGTCATGCATTTCAAGACCAAGCACATTCCTATCAAATATCATTTTCTCTATGAACAAGTGCTTGAACAAAAGGTCAAATTGGAGTATGTTCCCTCCAAAGAATAGGTTGCTAATATATTCACCAAACTGCTACCTAGAGAGACATTTGAATATCTCAGACAGAAGATGGGAGTAGTTGATGCATCATCTTTCCATTGAAACCTATCTAGTTCAGAGAAAAGTGGTTGTATGCAACTTTCATGAAGCATATCTACATACATGTGCTGGTTGCTGTGGATACAATCGTGTATATGTTGGTTTGAAGAAAAAAATGGGCCAGACTTAGGATGAAAAGATTCTGATATGGGTCTAACAGAGACCATTTGGTACAGGTTCATAGGAAGCATATACTTCTAATAATGCATTGTTGGCATTATCTTAGAAGATCTTGGTACAATTTCATAGTTGTTTTTAATTCAGGTGGAATAGGTGCAGAGGGAGATCATGGTTGCTGATGGTGTTTGACAGATGTTGCTAGTGATAGTTGCTGAGAACTATCTTTTTTTAGATATTTTGTCTCTATGTCATGTATATCTTCTATTATCAAGGTCATGTAACAACCTATTTTGTTTCCCCACTATGCCTGGGATGGATGATTTAATGTTCTTGTTTTATCATGTATAAATTTTTGGTATATCCCCACTTGGCTGGGTGGATGAGTCAATTTTGGTATATCCCAACTTGTTTGGGAGATGGATGTATGTATGAGTCTTTGGTGATAGTAAGGTCATTTATGACGTATAGAGTCATGGTATTCTTATAGAACATCTTTTTGTAGACCTTACTTACAGTCAGGGGGAGCATGAATAGCACTCTTCAGCATATGCAAGAATTTAGCATGTACTCAGGGGGAGCATAACCTTTGCCCTTGATGACGAAGGGGGAGAGTGACTTGGGTTTGTCATCAACTCCAAAGGGGGAGATTGTTGGCATAGGTTTGGCGCTATGGCATAGGTGTTGTCCTTGATGGCAACTCACTTAGATGATAGATCACAATTCAAGATCACAAAATGAAGGGAAAAGAGGTATATGCAGGTTCCCTTTAACCAAATGGCATATACACGCTAGTTCGCTGACCAAAAGGAGCATATGCATATACATGCACATTCACACAAGGAAAGGTGCGTGCATGTTGGAGGACTTGGTTTTGGTCCATGGTATTTGGTCCATGGTATTGCGGTCCATGGTATTAGTCCACGGTATCTTGTCTGACGTGTTGAACCTAGATATTTGGTCCAAGGTATTCGTTCTAAGTGGTTTTGGACCATGGTATTGAGTAAGGCCTAAGACTATAAAAGGAGCAGGAGATCATTAGGCAAAGGCACTCAAGGATTGAATATCTAACAAAGAGAAAGATCTAGAATACTGGCCATTGGGTTATGGTGCATAGCTGGATCTAAATCAAGGAGGAACCTGAGTGCTTGAAGAAGGATAAGTCCTATTTATGGGTCAAGATCTTAAGGCATGAAGAGAAGTATCTTTGTGTGGTTTCTGATCTTTTATCTAAATAACTGGCCCGTGTCATAATCTATAAATCTGATGATCTAGGTATAATTAATTTCTAAATAGTGGTAAAGGTTAAATCATCTTTTACATATATGCACGCAGGTTCAGTATAGCAAAGGCGCGTATACACGCAGGTTTGGAATTTCAAAACTACATATATGCAGGTCCACCTTCAGAAAAGTGTGTATGCACATAGGTTTGACACATTCAAGTAGCCTACACCTCATAAAATATGTTTTAGCTACTTCTATTTACCATTGCAGTGTTCTGGGTTTTGGTTACTGTTACTATGTTCTAGTTACAACATTTAGAAAAGTGATTGTTTGATTCAGTTTTTGTTGGTGCAAAGGAGATTGGTTGCAGATATATTTGATGTTTGATTGATTTTATTAATGGATCCAGTCTGAAAGTCAATGAAATGTGGTCCCTGGAAGAAAAGAGAAGGTTGTAGCCTTCTCTAGGTCAGCACCTACGTACTAGTAAACACATTAGCTAGTACAAGAACTAAGGGGGTTGTAGCTTCCTTCAAGGAAAAGCTGGAGAATGAGAGAAGGTTATAGCCTTCTGTAGGTAGAAGCCTGCATTTTGGTATAAGGTTGCACCAGTACAAAACTTTTAAAAAGAAGTTTCTTATTAAAGAAAGATAGAGACGATTGCAGCAGGTGGTTTTCACCCACATTAGGTTTCCACCTTATATCTTGCATTCATGTGTGTGATTTCCTGTTCCTTTTACTGCATCTAAATACTGGTTATATGGTTTTGATACACAGATTAAAGATCAAGTAACTAAATTATAAATTTGCAAGGTATATGCTGGTTTCTCTAAACACAGTTGCATATACACACAAGTTTCATTAGCACAATTAGTGTATATAAATCTATTTATGGAAATAAATACTATTAAATTGATAATACTGACTCACCCCCCCTCTCAGTATTATTTCCAACAAAAAGAACCAAATCAAATGTTCATTTTTCAATAGTAAAATGGACGTTATGTCATCATAGAAGCTATCCTTTAAGATTTGATGTTTGATGTATTTAATGTTCTACAAGGTATGAAGCTGCATTATTGTATGATAGAATCGGGTTAGTTGCGAGGTTATGGCATGCATTATGTCTTCCTCAGACATGCCACATGTAAACACTAGACTGTGAAATGTGGATAGCTTATGCTTCGATGTGATTTACCACTGCAATAATATTCATCTCAATGATTTGATATGTCATTTTTATCGAGCGCTTTAGAGTCACTTGATTGTGAAATGTGAATAGTTTAGGTTTCTATTTGTTTTCAAACTACAACATGGATAATATTCATCAATGAATATATGTCTAGAGTGGATATATTTTGTGATAGTTTAATCTTCATAATTAACTTCATCCTCAACATCCTATTAAAACCAATTAATCTACTTTGAAGTATTATGTAATCCGCACTATCATCTTACTATTATACGATTTCACATTATAACATTTTTGCATTTATTGTATTAAAGTCCAAAACATGCACTGCCAGCTTAATGACACTAAACATAACTCCCTTTGGTTTGTCCTCATAATTACTTCACACTAAATGTAACGAGATTATTGCCCCATAATTACTACACAAGCTTCTATGAGGAGGTAATGGTCCATCTCAAGTTTTTCTTATAAAATTGGATGACTTAAAAATATGCAAGTTCTATCTACAAAAATAGGCATTTACTTGAAGAATCCAATGTCTACAATCTCTCTAACTCCTTAATTTTTAATGTTTATTTGTAAGTGGTTTTTAAGTGGCTTCAAATCTAATAATTGAAAACATAATTAAACTCCAAAAATCCCTTTAAATATTTTAAAATAGTTTTTCTAATTTTTTCTTACAAGTATAAAATTTTATTATTAATATTTATTAATTCTAGTATTTTTAAGTAATATGACCTAATTAATTTTTGATGTAATATATAAGTGGTTTCAATTTTTTGTTAGATACCATCACTTTTTCATTTATTTGAGTACTTCCACCTTGTAAGAGTTTCTAACCCTGGTAACTTTCATAACCACCAAAGCCCTTTGAACACCTTTAGTGCTCCACCTTGACTTGTAAACTCATATTATTTAGAATTAAAGGCTCTTAAAGAATTTAAATTCTTCTTTATTTGAATTACTTGTATAATATTTATTAATGTCATAATACCATCAAAAAATTTAATTTTGATGGTTCCTATCCCAATAGCCTTACAAGAACATTATTTTTCTCTAAGAATAGTTCCACTATCAAAATATTGATATGAAAAGCACAAACTTATATCTGGACACATATAATGAGAAGCACCAAAATCTAAAATTCATTCTTCATATTATTAAGTTACATTACAAATAGACAAAACTTCATCGATCATACCTAGAATTCACTCAGTTTGATATGCTTGCCTTTTGTAGACTTCTCTAGATTCCTCCCTCTTCCAACAATCGTTCTTTAGATTCCCGAGAAATTTGAGTTCTACCTTCACACTGTTTAACATTGATGTGGATATAGCTCTATATGGTATCAATAATTTCTTATGGTGTGGAAGTTTCAATACTAGACTTATTTTATACATCCTTAGATAAAAATGCTCTGATAAGATAACCATATTATTTACTATAAGTTATACTATTGTTAATGAAAGTCACTACATGAACAAAAAATTTAAGAAACAAACTCAAAATATGTGACCACCATATTCTTCATTGGTTTTAATATCCATAATATTCATTCATCATATAAAAGTATTAAGTACATATAAATGACATACAATTTTTGTACCTTCATTCATTTTTAGATTGTCTAGTGGCATCTTTAATTAATTGAACTTGTTAATTACTTCATCATATAAAGGTCCTCCATCCCACTCCACAAGCTTGTTGTTGTTACTTCTCCAATAATATTAAATAGAACATTATCTTGAAAACAAAATGGAAAGGTGTTGAGAGATCTTGTATTTATGTCTTAACATTATTTATCACTCATATTTGGGGTTTTTTTCCTCTTAACATTAAACAAATTATGAAACCCTTGCTACAATAAAAAAAATATCCCATTTATATCTTCCATAATTCATAGTTATTTATCCTATTAAGTTTTTGCACCTCAAATTGGTATTAATCGTCTTCTAGTATCCTCTACACACAAACACTCCCTCCAAATTAATATTTTTTAAATATAAATTTAGAACATTGAAATAAAAGTATATATATTTCACCAAGAAGATAAAATCATGTGGCCTTCAACCCACTTAACCTCAAAAAATTGTCGTTATTTGTCCAGTTAAATAATATATATAATTATATATTTCTTCTTCTTTATCTTTTTAAATGAATCCATAATTTCTAAAAAAATGTACTCTATTACAAAATATGTGCTTTACGACATCCATGATTGATATTTATTTTTCTCTAGCACGTAGATCCAAATTTGAGCTTCTTGGATCCACTCCCTACAAAGGCTATGTCAAGTTTCAACCTCCATGCATAGTGGCCCCCTTCACAAGCCCACTTGATCCACCCCCGGTTCTACTATGATTTTAACTACTAAGTGGGCCAAATTCCTCTCATGGATCTAGATATTTAAGGTCCTGTGGCTTAAAATCCTTTGAAAAACTCAACTCCTCTTCATGGAAATTTTTCTCCTTTGCATGGGTTTTCCTCTATGCGTTGTTTTTAGTGATTTTAGGAGCTATATATTTTATATATAAACAAGCCACCATGACTGAAAAAACTCCATTGTTGTATCATCGGCTCAAGTAAAGATCCTCTACAGTTTTATAGCTCATGTTTGGAGCTTTTCATCAATATTTTTTCATCTTAGCTTCTAATATCATGCCCTTCATTAAATTACCTTCAATACCACTTGTTGGTATTTGAAAATCTAAATTAATATAAAATACAAAAATATTTTTACACAAAGATAACAAAAATTACTAAAGCAACACAAGGTTTGTGTGATAAAACCTTGGAATATTACTACATATGGCATATAAATCTAATAGTTACTCTTGACAATACATATAAAATAAACCATATTGTAATAATTATTAAACAATTACCATTTTTTGTTATTTTTATCCTTTGTTCTCTGACATATGGATTTCTAACTCAGTCTGACATGTTTCTGACTAACAACGCATTTTTGATGAATGAATTAGGATAAGTGGCACCTTGTCATGACCTACCAATGCCCCTTTGTAATCTAGCAATATCTTTTGGCATATCAATGTGTTATGACATATGGTGTCATTGTGCCATTAACATGATATACAATTATTAATCTTATGGGTGGGTTTCATCCCTTGAGGCTTCATTATGCTCAAAAAGGTGTAACATGTGGTAAGTAGTAAGAAAATGATTCATTTATTTCATTTTAATGATGTCCATTGAATATCACATTATTCTCATCTAATAGAAAAGATGGAAAAACAATAATATGTTTTGTAATTATAGGTTAGCTCACATGATATGGAAAGGGAAATGAATGGATGAAAAAAAATACAAAACAAAAACATTTAATATACAAATTACACATACATATAACATAAGATAAGATGATTATAAAATGATGTTAATATAAAGTGGGAGAACTTAGGTGGATTATATAAATATAGAATGTAGAAAGCTAGAATGTGAAGCTAACATATAATATGAGGAAAAAAAGTTGAGAAATCATTATTGGAGGTCACTCCCAGAGGATTATGTAGAATATTAGAAGATCAAGGAAATGTAAGGTGTAAATTGGAAATGAGGAATATGTCTCAGAATCACATAGATCCTAGCATTTAAGGTTAATGGAAAACAATGATCATGATGTAATATGGTTATTATTCAACATTGTTGTATATTTAGTGCCAAGTTAGTTTATATGATCATTCAAACCATATAACCAATGCTAGATAAGGTTTCCGATCTGATTGGGTCAAGATATGAAGCTACATTAGTCCATAAAATTATAAGGGTCCTCTATCAATCTTTCATTGCATCAACCTCTTGAAGTGATGTTTCTTGTGACAAAATGGGATTGATCGAGTTTTGTACAGGTATAGGATATATAACATGGAAGTTTTCTTGCATGATTATTCATGGTAAACAAATATATAATTTTATTAATTATACCCATCCCAACCTAACCCTTTTGCCTCAAGTTTCTTCTCTAGAACATATCATCAACCATTAATAATAATTTAATATTCTCTCTCCCCACCTCTTCGTACATATCCATACCACACTCTATATATTTATTTAGGCCATTTAATTCATTGGTAAGTTTGAAACCACCTTGTACAAAGAAAGCTACTTGTGTACCACCCTTAGATAGTGTGAAGCTAATGATTGGATAAGAGACACTTATGAGTTTTGATAATGGCAAATGAATGGCACCAACATGATTTATCGGGCCTAAAATAAGCATAATAAGGTTCTTCCTCCAGAAAGTAGATAAAAAGGAGAGGCTTGTTATAAATACCTTTGGAGAAATGTTTAGAGAGAATAAATATCAAGAATATGTCTTGAATGCTACCCTATCTTGTGATTTATATCATGTACAGGTCATAGTATTATGATGAGTTAGTCAAAGATTGGTATTATTTTGAATCATCTCTTTTATGTGATTTGTGTTGTGATATTTATGTTAATATCCCCAATGCTTAAGACATATTTAATGGATATTTATAAGAATGTATGAATTAAGAATACTATTTCTAAGATATCCCTATACCTCTATCACATTATTTCACAATCTAATGTTCCCCAAGTCATATAAGCTTTAATTATGCACATGCAATCACCATTTACTAACTAGAATTCATCACTTTCCTTTTCTTCTTAAGAAAAAGAAAGCAACAATTGTTATGTATGTTTGAAGTTCGTAACTAACCATAACATAATATTTTTATCCAATAATAGTCATTCCATTGAAAAATATGATAGCATAATTTAGGATCAAAAATATTTAAAAGGAATATGCTACATAAAAATAGGATAGATATGCCTAGTAAAACCCTTAAAATTGTATAGTCTATTTGTAAAAGGTAATGCAAGGTCATAATATACCTTAGATCTAAGTTGTGAAATTTTTTTTAGCTTTATTTTTCTATATTCTACTATTATTATTGTTAATTTTTCAATTGCATGTTTAGCAAGGGTTGCTATGTAAAGGAGGCAACATTTTCCTTGTAATTTGGAAGGTCAAAATTGTACTAAGTGATTGAATTAATCCATGTCCCATCTCCTTTGTAGCTCCAAAAATAATTTTTTTAGTTGTAAGATGGATATAGATATATGTTAAATTTACATATGTCATTTAAACTGTAATTGAACAATAGCATAGGTTTATTTCATGCACTTAGATTTGGGATTTCATGTAAATTTGAAGGAAACACTATTTTACTATAAAATGCACAGTTTAGTCTCAATTTTGACCCAAATTTATTGTTTCAAACTTTAAAATGTTTAATTTTGGCTTTGACACATGTATAACAAATTATATTGGTATTTTTAGATAAAAATGTCCCTACCATGCATAAATGATATAAACTCTTGTAAACCAAAATTCATGCTACATGACACCAAAATGCACATCTGCCTTTCCAAACTAATCTAATTTGAGTCTTTAAAATTTTAAAATATTTTTTTACATAATTTTACAGAAGACTCTATAGTTACTTTTTTATTTGTAGTCAGAAAACACTATGCTATGCAAAAATGGATAAGGGATTCCTAATAAAAAACTAAAAATGAAAAACAAGTTTGTAAAAAGTAATCCATGGTTGTAATATACCTTAGATTTGAGTTTTCAAACTTTTTGGGGAGTGGTTTATCATAATATGCCTATTCACAATGTTAAGTTTGTAATTTCGAGTGTAGAAAAGGGATCTTGTACAAAAGAGACAAAGTTTGCCTTGTTATTTGGAAGGTCAAAATTGACAAAGTTTGCTTTGTAATTTGTAAGGTCAAAATTGTAGTAAATGAAAAAAATCAAAAGGCATGCCATGTCTTCCTTGTAGCTCTAAAATATTTCTTTTTTAGTTGTAATATGTATTTAAATATGTGATAAATTTATCTCAATCATTTAAAGTAAAATTAAAGAACATGAGAGGTTTCTTTCATGAATCTAGATTTGGAATTTTATGTAAATTTGAAGGAAGAAATTCCTTAGAATAAAATACATGCCCTAATCTCAAGTTTGACCAAATCAAGTGGTTCAACTTTTAGATGGTGTAATTTATTATTTTACAACTATATATAAACATAAATTGGAATTTTTAGGAAAAAGTATTCCTCTTATGCATAAATGTTAAGGTCTTCTCATTATAGCAAAAGAGAACACAAGGATATGCTAAAATGCATGCCCACCTATCTAAGCTCATTCAATTTCAGTGTTTATAATAGTAAAAATATATTTTGTTTCATTTTACATAAGACTATATACTTCACATTTATAGTCATAAAAACATATGCTATGCAAAAATATGCAATAAATGCATAGTAAAATAACTTGGATATCCACAACTTGTTTGTGAAAGGTAAGAAAAGGTTGCAATATACCTTATATTTGAGTTATGATAGTTTCTTAGGGGTGGTGCCCAAATGTGGGTAAGGATCAAGGGGTTGGGCAACTTGGGGACATGTGCCCGCCACCCTATGAATACAAGAAAATTAAATAGAGGGGGTGGCACAGCCACTTTTGTAAATGTAAATTCATGTGAAGCTCTTACCCCTAAAATTCTATGAGGAGAGCCAAGGTAATGAGAATAGGAGCACGAGACATTGGCATGTGCAACACCCTTATTATTTATTATAGATGAGAGACTCGACCAAATTTTTAGGTGGGTTTTGGGCCTATGTTTGATCATATTTCCAATATATTATGGTAAAATAGCAGCCAAGAAATTAGAAGAGTTATCCCACTAGATTACTACGCTAAAAGAAACCCTGTTCTAGCTCCACTTAAATAAATTATGCTTTGAATCTTTAAGATAGGGTACTCATAGAGGATGTCTAGAATTCAATCCATGAACAAGAAAGACAAGGTTGTGTATTTCTCACTTGAAGAGGGTATAGCTCATAAAGATCTGTGCTGGTTTATAGTACTCACATTTTAGTGATTTCATTAGTCTGGGTAATTTTGTAGCTCCTTAGAATTTCTATTTTTTGTTTTTTCTCGTTGTCTAATTTCATGAATGTAATATTTTAGGTATTTTATTGTTTATGAAATGTGGGTTTTGTTGTTGTTTGGTTTTATATGCAATTAAGGTGCACTGGCTAGAAAAGTGACCCCTTGTATGCAAATTGGGCTTATTATTCACTGTTTCATATTAGCGTCTATTTGCTCGACTATAATTTCACTTGGGGGGTTGGATTTTATATATACCAAGTTGTGTTAGATATCAAGTAGCCTATTCCTTCATTCCTAGTGGGTTCTTGTTTTTGTGTCTCATTTGTGTATACATTCATCCTCTTGTAGTTACAATTAATATTTCCTAAGTTAGTTCAGTTTATTAGCCCCCATGCAGAGGTATCATATGAGAGGTAGAAGGGGGAGGCAGGTGAGGGGGAAGGATGGTGTGGTCCCCAAGCCATAACTAGAGCCCAATAGCAGTCCCAAGAGGTTGTTAAGGCCTTTTTAATTGTGGTTTCTTATATATACAAAATGAATTGTAGAACCTAAAGACCATACTAGTAAGTGATAGGAAAGCCTTCTCTAATGCAGAGATCATTAAGGATATAGGATAGTCAGTTCCTCACCCAAGGCACACCCAGGGAAGGAAAAATCAATACCACGAAGCTTTATCTCTCTATTGGAAAAAGAAAACCTTTTTTGGGTGGGGTTCTTAATGGGAGGTAGGGAACAAGGTATAACATCTTTCTAGGCCTGGAAGATGTGAAATAAGAGAAGAGAAACCAATAAAGTAGCTTTAATTTGGTAAAAAAATGAAATGTGATATTGTTGTTGCTGCAACGCCCTCCAAATTTTGGACTATATTCTAACTTTGGAGCCACCCTTTGATCATGTGAACTATTGCTTCTAATTATTTTAGTCATTCCGCATTTGCTTCCTATATCTCTAAGTCCCTTTTTGAAGGAATTTCAAGTGTCTTCCTTTTTGAAGGGAAGTGTTGCTTTGTGCAAAAAGGAGTCATGACACACCTATAAGAGGTATTTTTGATGTTACCTCCTATACTAATGGATTCTATCAACCATAGAAACATGCGTTGGACTCATTTTCAAAGTATTGTGCACTTTGCTGTTGCAATTGACATTTGTGTCTCAAAGTGTATTTTAAGTGCCGCACTTGGAGGTAAGTGTCATTTTATTATCGTTTTAATGAACACTTGATGATTTTGGGTATTGAGTGTTCCATTATCACGTTTTTGGTAATTTATGAGTGTGTGATCATGTTCAAGTCTCTTTGCATGTTCTACTCTCATATTTCTTCCTTACGGATCCCACACTTAGTCAATTTTGAAGTTCTCTTGTCTTCACAACTTTCCCAACCAAGCACCCATTCTATTGCCTTCTATAACTCCACATTGAACAATCACAAGCCCCATTCGTCCATCATTTCCTCCTGTAACTATGCACGTTGTATTCATTTCCACCACCAACTACACATTATGTAATCATGATGCTTAGTCACTATAGGTTGCATCTTCCCACTACATAATCCTTGCCCAGTCAAGTCTCCACTACACACTATGAATTCTTAGTCTATATAATGAGGCACTTTCTCATCCTCTACATCCCTAAACTACACAACCCACCAACTCTTCCTTCTAGAATGAGGCATTGTGCAATCACTAGGAGTAAGCTCGCCTTCCCTGCCTCTCTAACTCCCTCAACTGTGAATCCATCCTTCCCTTCCACTTAGAAACAATGCACTGTATAGTCACTGAGCATAGACCACTATCCTTGTCTCCTTCTCCTATGGATTGTGCAATCCTACGCCTCCTGAATCTCACACATTGTCTTAACTTAGTTATTATGTTGCATGAGAAATAGGGTAGACTATGAGGTTTTGGGACTGATGTTGTCTTGCATGAGTGAATTATATTTGTGGGTGTTGCTATCTTGACATGATAGGATGATGCCCAAGGAGGATGCCAAGGAGATGATGCAAGAACACACTTGTGAAGCTAAAAATGAAAAGAGACCATCAAGCAATGAGATGAAGGGACAATGGATTGTGTCAAAACAACGAAGATCAAGATCACATAGAAGACTTTACATCGTCCTAGCCTCTTGGAGGATGAAAATGAATCACATGCAAGATCTGTCTTAAAGATGCAAAGATAATAGAAAGGAGAGAAGCTTGGAATTGATACCCTAACATGAATCTCCATGTCACCATCGTCAAGTCATGGCTTCTATAAATGTCACTATAAGAGCCCTATGTCATTGTATTTTTCCACATCATTTGTGGAATGTAATTATGTAATTTTCAAAACACGAGAAAATGTAAAATTTTTGGAAGCCCAAGGATCACACATAGAATGTTAAAAGTCATGTAGAATCTCAAAGGTCCCATAGGAATTCAAAAAATTCACATGGAAGCTCAAGAGTCGTGAAGGGAGATAAAAATTCACAACGGAGGAAAAAAGGAACCTCATTTGTTATATATACAACCTCATAGCGCAAGAAAATTACTTTTCACCTTGGCTTCTCAAGCTAGGCATAGGAGAGAAAATTAGGCTTTTGAGAAGCAAGTAATTGGTTAGCGCTCCACTATTATAACTAGTGTTATATCATTGTAATGGTGTATCTTGGGACTGAATTCATAATTCAAAACTCTTGGAGCTGACACACTTTCATGCATATGTCCTGAATAATTGTAAACTTATTCTTTCATTGTTTACGGTGTACATTTATGTTTCTACTTAATAATGAAAATAAAATATTTCGTTGGCTTTAGTATGCATCTTTGAAATGTGCATCTTTTTCTTTCATGATTGTTATTTCTTTGTGAATCGTTTCACAAAATTATTGATGATTCTTTTAGATATATGTGTGTTCCTTTACTAGGATAGTACTATTAACTTTCTCTTGAGGACTCACATTCTCTTCCTTTTCATGGGAAACCATTATGCACTTTGCAATTGAAAACATCACAAGACTAACTTACTTATTTATCTTGAAACTACATTCATTTCTCCTATGTTCTTTGTTGCGGCCAAGGAAAATATTTAAGATTACGGAAACTAGACTTTTTTCCTGGTTGGAGCTCCTAGTCAAAATGGTGTGATGTCTAATTGGGACTTCATATTAGGGATACCCCTTTGATTCTTTGTAGCATCCAACGCACTCAACAATTTTGGTGCTAAAAGGAGGGATACTTTTTTATGGCTAATAATTCATTGCATTTACACAAAGAACCTTTGATGCAACATAGTGATTATCTGAGTCCAACTCCAAATCATACATCTGAGAGTGGAGAGTCCCCTCACCATGTACCAAATCTTGCTTATGAGGCTACTTATGACCAAATCAAGAAAATTCATCCCATTACTCATCAATTTGATAGAGCCCTTGGATTACTTCTTGTCATATTTTTTCTTCCTCGTGAGAAATCAAAGAAAGAAACCACCTACCATGGTGTTTTAGTTTATTCAGTGGAGGAATCAATCATTGCTACTCTTGAGGATTCGATTGTTTCACTTGAATATTCAATTCATCATGGATACATCCTACCACCTTGAGGAAGAATTGGAAGGAGACAAGGAGGACTTATATTTATCTGACAAAGAACAGTCAAGAGACTATGAACAGTTGGATAGGAAGGAGAATTTGAATGGTGAAGGACAAGAGTCTTCAAAATCAGAAAGTGAGGAGGAGGAGGAGATTGAAGGCATGGTTTATGAAAAATTCTAGTGGATGGCCGAAGGGCCCCTTTGTCTTTTGGGAAATCTTTTAAAAGATAGGAATTGGGCCCAAAAATTGTAACAATTTTAAAAGGCCCATCCCATAACTTTTGAAACTTATGATGTTTTCCCTTTCCTGTCCCATAACAACACTTTTTGATTAACGATGAAGTTGACATATTTATATTTCTTATAGAAATACTTCTTTCTTGTCTATGTTCATGTTAGCGCCCTATAATACTAGTGTATTCCTCTTATTGTGATTGTTAGTGTAGTCCCCTATTGTTATGGTTGTGCCCCATAAGAGCCCATTATTGTTATTGTTGTGCCCTTACATTAATATTGTTATGTAGGCTCTGATTATATTGTGATCTCTTAGGCTCCTATATATATCAAGGAGGCCTTATTATTTGTATCATCCGAGAAATATTCATTTATGTAATGTAAATGAGGTTTCCCCCTTGAAGAGGCTATTTCTCAAGTCATTGATTTATCTTTTCTTCTATTTTGTGAGCTACTTGCATAACATTTGGTAACAGAACTTTGGGTTCTAGGGTTTTGCTTCTTCAAAAAGGAGACCTTGAAATTTTTGCTATAACATTCTTATATGAGCCTTAGAAGCAAAAATTTTCCCATGTGGAGAATAAATCTTGGTGAAGTTCATGTACGAATTTCATATATTGGTTCGCTATATTTTTAGGGATATGATTTGATGAAGTTAAGGTTTTTGCAGGCTCGAGAATTAAGTCTCAAACATGTGACCTCATGAAAATCATGATAACTTTCTCTATGATCATAGGATTTTAATTTCATAAAATGTGAATGAAATTTCATGGACTGTAACTTTTCATGTATAATTTTTAGATCTGAAGCCTGAAACAGTGACATGTGGCACTCCATACAAGTTTGGTCTACCGAATTAGTCTATAATAAGGTCATTGTGGGACATTGGGTATAACTCTTTCTTAAAGAAGACATGGGAGGTTTGAAGGAAGGTTTGACAAAGTTGCTACAAGAAATGCTTCCTAATGGTGAAAATGTTTCAACGAAACCCATGACGAGAACAAAAGGAATGTTAATCATGATTTTAGAGACTCCAATGTTGGTTTTAAGACCCACCACATTCAAAAGGTTGATATGGGAAGTTTGATGCCAAGGATCTGGTAACATGGATACTATAGATGAAGCAATATTTTGATCTCCATGATGTGAAACACGCACAAAAGGTACGTGTTACATGTTTATATTTAGAACTTATACAGCTTGTATGGTACCAATGTATTTTGTCTCGTAAACTACTTGTCACTTGGTCAATTTTTATGGAGGAAATGATAGCACATTATGAGGATACAAAGAGAAACACCTTCTTTATCCAATTGATAAATCTCAAACAAAACTTTTTAATGTTAAAGCACATTGAGGACTTCCAAAAATTGAATATCAGGGTAGCTAATATTCCAGAGGAGGACATGATTGATGTCTTCATAGGGACTTTAAAGGATAAAATCCAACATGATTTTCACCTTAGAGAACCTGATTCATTGGAAAAGGCATTCAGGGTGGCAAGAAAAGTTGAAAGAAAAATTATGGCAACAAGGAAGTCTACCACTCACAACTATAAATATGGTAGTGTTGATGCTTCTATCCTTCCAGAATGTACAAGTTTGAAACGACAACAATTGGAAGGAAAAAAGAGCAAAATCGCTTTGTTATAGTTTTGATAGAAAATACACTAAAGGTCATAAGTGCATTCAAAAGAAATTATTCTACATAGTTTGTGAAGAGGAGGAAAAACAGGAACAAGAAACATCCAAAGAGGAGAATATACACCAAGAACCAACCCTAGAGAAAGAATAAATGAGTATGACCATATATGTAATACATTGGTAGGAATTACCACTCCTCAAACTCTCAAGATAGAAGGATATATCAAGAAGAAAAAGGTAATAGTGTTGATTAATTCAAGTAGTACCCATAATTTTATTCATTGTAAGATATCCAAGGAATTGAATTACTTGCTATATAGCACCAAAATGTCAAATGATGGCTACAAATGGAGGAACTATAAATTCTCTGCAAAGTGCCATAATATCAAGATAACCATGTGGAAATATGTATTTAATATTCAAATTCTTTCCATTCCAATTGGTGGTGTTAATGTTGTACTAGGAGTCTAATGGTTACAATATTTGGGGGCAATAGATTTTAATTTTCAAGAATGTTTCTTGAACTTTTTTTGTGAAGGAAAGGAAGTTGAATTAAGGGGTATCACAGGGAAAATAGGAAAGATAATCATCTCTAATGGCATGAAAAATCTTCTGAAGAAACAACAGTAGGGTGTACTTGCACAATTATGTTCACTAGAGGTTCAAACATCGAAATCATATATTTCTCTAGATCTCCAAAAGGTATTGGACGATCATTCCAAGGTGTTTGAGACCCCAAAAGGCATCCCAAATATTCATGACCATTAAAATGCTATTCATTTGATTCCAGTAAGTGTTCCTCCAAACATCACACTTTACAGATATCCTTATGCCCAAAAGAGTGAAATTGAATGTATGGTTGCAGAAATGCCAAAGGCTAGTATAATTCAATCTAGTCAAAGTTATTTCTCTCCTAGAGAAGTATTGGTGTACAAGAAGTATGGATCATGGCATATGTGTCTGGATTACAGGGAACTTAACAAGCTCACTATTAGAGATAAATTTCCCATTCATGTCATTGATGAATTATTGGATGAATTACATGGAGAAATTTACTTCATCAAGATAGATCTTAGTTTAGGATATCATCAAATTAGAATCAAGACAGAAGACATTCTCACAATAGCATTCAAAACTCATGAGGGTCATTATGAATTTTTGGTTATGCCTTTTGGCCTTACTAATGCACCTTCCGCATCTAAAGGTTTTATGAATTCCATTTTCAAACCCTTCCTTAGAAATTTTTTGTTTTATTATTTTATGATAAACTAATCTTCAACAAACCTTGGAAGGATCATCTTCAACATGTTGACAAGGTTCTTAAACTATTAGAGGAAAAACAATTATATGTAAAAACCTCTAAATGTTTCTTTGGAGTAGAAGAGGTGGAATATTTGGGTCATATTATATCTCATGAGGGTGTTAAGGTAGACCCAAACAAAATCAAAGCCATTAAGGAATGGAAAATCCACACAACCATAAAGCATCTTCAAGGATTTCTGAGGTTGACGGGGTATTATTGCAAGTTTGTTAAGAATTATGGAAGAATAGTAAAACATCTAACAACATTACTAAAGAAATATGCATTTTATTGGACTCTACAAGAAACTAAGACCTTTGAACATCTTAAACAGACAATATTCCAAGCAATGGTATTAGCTATGCTAGACTTCACAAAAACCTTTATTGTGGAATCTGATGCCTTGGTAAATCAAATTGGTTCTATTTTAATACAAGAAGAGAGACACATTGCTTTGGAAAGTCATCCAATTAGAGGAAATTATTTACACAAGCCTATTTATGAGAAGGAAATGTTTGAAATACTACATGCACTAAAGGAATGGAGACCTTACCTAATGGGAAGGCACTTCAGGGTAAAAGCAAATCACGATAGTCTTAAAGACCTTTTGGAACAAATATTATCTTCAAAAGAGAAGAAAAATAAAGTCACAAAGATTTTGGTCTATGACTTTGAAATCATCTATAGAAAGTGGAAGGAAAGTGTTCTTGCAGATGCACTCTCAAGAAAGGATGAGGATGCAAAATCATTACTTTGTGTCATTTATATTATCCAACCTGATTGGATAACTGAATCAAGTGATGAATGGAAGAATAATGAAGATGTGTGGAAAATCATTCAAAAGTTGCAACAAGATCCCAATATATATGATACATTTGGATAGAAAAATGATTCATTATGGTACAAAGATCACTTATATCTTTGTAAGAATTCCCAACTCAAGAAAAATATTCTTTTGGGATTGCACATCTACCCCTTAGGAGGGAACTCAATATTTTTGAAAACTTCCCATAGGGTCAAGAAGGATTTTTTTTTGCGATGGCCTTAAATTTGTATTTAGAATTTTGTGGCAGAATGTTTGTTTTTCCTATAAAATAAAGTTAAGATAATTAAGACCCCAGGTTTGTTACAACCTTTAACCACTCCAAGTTAATATTGGGAGGAATTCTCATTGGATTTTATCACAGGTTTACGAAATTATGAAGGAAAGAGTGTCATCATGGTGGTAATTGATAGACTTACCAAGTATGCACACTTTATGCATTATCTCATCCTTTTAAAGCTATTATAGTTTCTATTGCATTTATGGAAACAATTCATATCCTACATGGAAACCCAAATATTAGTGTAAGCGACAAAGATCCCATTTTCACTAGAATTCTTTGGAAGAAATTAGTTTCTTGTATTGGTACTCAATTAGCTCATAGACCATCTTATAATCCTCAAACTGATGGGAAAGCTAATATAGTGAAGAAATGTTTGGAAGGATATCTTCGTTGTTTTGTATCAGATAAAAACACAATGGGTCAAGTGGTTAAATCTAGCTAAATGGTGGTCTTACACTTCCTTTCATACTCTAGCAAAAATGACCCCATTTATGGCACTTTATGGACATCGTCCACCCTCCATCACATCATCTTTAAGAGAAAATTCTAAGGTTCAAGGGCTGGAATATCGCATCGAGCATTAACAACAAGTTCTTTGACTCTTAAAAGATAACCCCAATCTAGTGCATAATCTAATGAAACAAGAGGCATATCATCATCGCAATGAAATAAGTTTTGATGTAGGTTATTGGGTATTTTTATGACTACAACCATAGAAGCAAATGTCCATCGAGCAAGCTAAGAAGGATAATAAATTATCACCGAAGTACTATGGTCCTTACAGGGTGTTGTAAATCATTTGTACTATGGAATACAAATTGGAGTTACTTGCATCTTCTCGAGTATGCCCACTTTTCCATGTTTCATGCTTAAAGAAGGTTATCGGTGACAAGATCCCAGTTCAAACAGTGATGCTAGAACTTAAAGGAGCAGGAAAAATCATATTTGAGCCTAAAGTAGTCACAAAAACAAGAACCTGATAGCTACAAAATCAATTAATTTCAGAGTATCTCATTAAGTGGAGGAACTTACCTACTGAAGATTCCACACGGGAGGATGGGAATTTTATACAAAAGCATCCATAATTACTCAAGCATTAAGTACAACACTTTTTTGAAGGAGAGGGGCATGTTAGGTCCCTATAATACTAGTGTATTCCTCTTATTATGTTATGAAACCAACTCACAAAAAGATAGAAAAAATAGATGAATGCTTTAGAAATAAGCCTCTTCGTGGGGGAAACATCCTTTAAATTACACAAATGAATAATTCTTGGATGATACAAATGACAATACCTCCTTTCTATATATAGGAGTCTAAGGGGTCATAACATAATCATAACCGACATAACTATAATAATGTAAGGGCACAAGGGAGATTTTGCACTTAGGAGAGCGAATGTTGCAGGGCGCACGGTGGTTCTACCCTCTAGGATTTCTGTAACCTCTGCTATGGCAGAGCCCTCCTAACTTTCGCATCTTTGAGAGTGTTGATAGATTCACGGCTTCACGTTTCCTGCAGGGAAGTCTCAAGCTCCATGATACCCCCTCAGGGGGAGGATGTTGCGCCTCCCCCAAAGGATGACAACAAGTAGCATTGGAATGGAGAAAGCGAAAAAATAGAGGTGAAGATTGATGATAACACGGATCCAAGCTTACAACAGGAAAGAGCACAAGGTAAACAGGATCAGCCGAAAGTCAGCTTGAACACATGCAAGCCAGTAGCTACTGAGCGCCCAAAAGTAGAATTTCCAAGCCACTGAATCAATGCTAGGATACAATTTATAAGGGATCATGGATTAATAAGCAAGTTTGTAGGACTTTGGCCAACTAAGAAGGCATTGCGTGGCTGGATAGCCTCGAAATGGAACCCGAAAGGTCACATTACCCTGCAACTAGGGCCTAAAGGGTTCTTCACAACCATTTTTAACTACTTAGAGGACCAGAACAGGGTTCTGGATGAAGGGCCATACTTATTTAATGTTGTTGGTCTGTATCTCAGAGGTTGGGTAGAGCGTTTCAACCCTGACAAGGAGGATCTCAGTCGGGCTCCAGTCTGGATAAGACTTTACTAGCTTCTCGTGGAATATTGGGAGGAAGACTCATTACAGGAAATCAGAAATGTGCTGGGCGAGTTCATCAAAGTGGCAAAGGAAACAAAAATCAGCAGATACACCTCCTATGCACGGATCTGCGTCTACATGAACCTCAATCAGGCACTTCCGGATGCAGTAAGTTTATTTCATGATGATATTGAATGGGTTCAGTTGATCGATTATGAACATGTGTTGTTTCGATGTAGAAGATGTCACGATCTGGGCCACTTATTTAGGGATTGTCCTTTAAATAAAGAAACCTATTCCCAAATGTCCTCAGATAAGCCTGAATCTGATGGATTCACCAAAGTGGCTAGCCATAGAAGAAACCACAAGAAATTGTCAACTAACCCCAAGATGCCTCCAGCCAGCGCTTCCAAGCCTACAACTAGTAACAACTTTGAAGCTTTGGCGTGAGATAATGATCTCATCTCCGATAACCCCTCTCCTCCTGAGAAGGAGACAAAGAGAGATAAACAGGCAGTGCAAATAGATCCCATATCGCTCCCAGAAGGTTCGTTGACCAAGAAAACCTTCTCTCCTACCCAGCTTAAGACCCCAGCTTGGAACTCTCAAGGAATGGAGGTTGATAATATAACATCAGGCTCTAGAATAGCAGAAGAAACATCTGAAGAGTTACACAAATCCCAGCACATGGAGGAAGAATGAGAGAGCATAGACATTTGAGAACTTGATATCCCAGACCTAGAGTAGGCATGTAAAACAAGGAACCTTCACAAAATCCCAGATCAGCAAGTAGACAACTTGGTGGAAGTCCTATCTTGGGCTCAAAGGCATCACTCTCTTAGTGTTCAGATTGGAAGTCCATGGGATGGAAAATTTATTGCCAAAGACAACAAAAAGCGTGGGAGGAAAATAGATCTCCAATGAACAATTAGAATAGGAGAAATGTTAGTGGAGTCAGGCATATACTCCAAGTTAACAAAGTATTTCAATATCAACCCCAACACTTCTCAATCAAGTTGATATGTTGGAACATCAGAGGGCTCAATAGACCAAGGAAATGTAGACTACTCAAGAACATGATCATGCAAGAAAAGCCTCAAATCCTATTCTTGAAAGAAACCAAATGCAACTCAATTTCTCTGGGAAAAATTGCAGCAAAATCCTAGCCAAGAGGTCTCGTAGATGTTGTGGATGCTTATATCATGTCTGGCGACCTTGCAATTCTATGGGATGCACGCACTATTATGCTCGACAACATACATGTAAATAAGAACTTCATCCACGCAATCTTTCACATCAACAGGACCAACATTTATGGACATATAACTAATGTGTATTTTCCTCAGGAAACTGCACATAAAATAGAAATCCTGGATACCCTTTCAGAGATCAATAAAAATAGGTTGTACCCTCTATGGATTTATGGGGGCGACTTCAACATGATTTCCAAGTTGGAAGAAACAAGGGGAGGCACGAACAGAGGAAACAAGGAAGGGAGTCACCTAAAAGACTTTATTCAGAACAATTGGCTTATTGACATTCCATCCAACAATGGTTTTTTTACCTGGAACAACAAAAGAGAAGGGCCACATCAGGTTGCTTCTCGTCTGGACAGATTCCTTTTATCATACAACATAATTCATTTGGGAGGAAAATTTGTTGCTTCCATCTCGCCGATCTTGGGATCCGATCACTGGCTAATTTCCATTCAATGGAATCGCCCTGTTCATAATCTCTGAAGACCTTTTCGCTTTGAGGCCTTCTGGATGTCTCATCCGGAATTTAATAGCCTAATCAACATAGAATGGAACAACTTCTCTCCTCCTAGCAGCTCCAAGATGTTTCAATTTCAGTAGAAGCTCAAGCATCTCAAAGGCAAGATCAAACACTGGAACTATACTTCTTTTGGTAATATTTTCCAGGCTCAGAATGCACTCAATCAAGACATGAAAATTTTGCAGTAGAGGATTATAATTGAAGAACGATTTGAGGACCTGTCAAAACAGGAAAAAATTCTTGAATCACAAATCTTAGAAAGGGAAAAAGAGGAAGAAACTCTATGGAGGCAGAAATCAAGAATAAAATGGCTTAAGGATGGAGAAAAAAAAAAAAAAAAATTCATAGAACTACCTTTCAGCACAGAATGAATAATAACATATCCCATATACAAAATGATCAGGGGGAAAAGGTCAGAACTCATGAAGAAATTGAAAGCGAATTCCTAAATTATTTCAAGCATGCACATCAAGAGCCAAATATTGATAGATCGCCAGCTATTGAAAAACTTCTGAGGAACATTCCCAAATTAATCTCAGAGGAGCATAATAAACTCCTTCTCAGACCTGTAGACCTACTGGAGGTTGAAGAGGCAGTGTGTGAATTGAAAGTTGGGAAGGCACCGGGTCCGGATGGATATACCTCCAATTTTTTTCACAATTTCTGGGACCTGCTCAAAATGGAGGAGTGGCAACTTGTGGAGGAATCACGTACATTAAGATGGATGTTCCCTAGTTTGAATGCCACCTTCATTGCTCTGATTCCCAAGGAGGCTGATCCCAGTACTCCCGATAAGTATAGGCCTATCGCTTTGTGCAATATAATATATAAGATTGTCTCTAAAATTATTGCTTCCGGATTGAAACTATTTCTTCCTCTTATCATCTCACCTGAGCAATCTGGTTATGTTGAAGGTAGGCAGATAATGGATGGAATTATCCTAACTCATGAAATACTCCATTCGTTGAAGCAATCCAAGAGGCCAGGTATGCTCCTCAAAATAGATTTGTCCAAGGCTTTTGATAGCTTAAGTTGGATGTACATCAAGAAAATTCTAACAACTTTTGGTTTTGCTCCTTCGCGGGTAAGGTGGGTTATGAGTCTATTATCTTCCTCTTTCTTTTCTGTGTTAATCAACGGTATTCCCTCATCCACCTTTCATCCTTCTTGGGGAATTAGGTAGGGAGATCCCCTTTCTCCCTTCTTCTTCATTATCATGGCAGAAGGATTGGGTCGCAACATTAAAAAAGCCCAGCAATCTCAGCTCCTTAAAGGCCTATCTCCTTTTCTCACCAGAAATTTGTTGATGACAATATGCTTTTCGGTCATCCATCTGTTCAGGAAGCCCGTCAACTCAAATATTTGTTGTCGGATTTCTCAGATGCCTCAGGGACCAATATCAATAAAGCCAAATCTCAAATCTTCTTTTTCAACTCTTGTTAATACCCAAACAAGTATAGTGTGTATTCTTGGATTCACCATTGCAGCTCTCCCCTCCAAATATTTAGGAGTGCCTTTGACGGCCTCGACTCTTAAGCACTCCTCTTAGAAAATCCTTTTAGAAAAGTTGGAGGCCCACCTCTTCCTTTGGACTCACAAGTCTCTTAACATGGCGAGTAGATTAGTCCTCATAAAAGTTTTTCTTCACTCCATGTCACTCTACCTCTTTTCTATCCTAGCCGCTCCTAGGTGGGTTCTCAAAGAAATCAAGAAACTCCAGTGTTCATTCTTATGGGGAAGCTCTGGACCTACCCGCAAATGGGCTCTTGTCAAATGGGACAAATTCTGCCTTCCGAAATACACTGGTGGCATTGGTTTGATGGATCCGTCTCACAGCAACGAGGTCATGGGGGCTAGAATTTGGTGGAGATGGCTTTTTGCGCCCTTCACTCCCTGGGATTCTCTATGGATTGCCAAATATGCAAGCAACTGCCTAATAGAAGAATGAATATGTATGTCAGAAGTTAGCATGGGCTCCCTAATCTGGAATTCGGCCAAGCAACACAGGAATTTAATTCAGCAGCATAGTTTTTGGGAAGTTAAGGATGGCAACACAGCTAGGTTCTTGGAGGACTCCTAGCAGCAGTCGCCAAAGCTCAAGGACCTTCTTTCTCATCTGCAACTACTGGAGCGGGATTTACAAGAGTATGACAAGGTCAGAGATTTTTGGAGTCACTCCTCCAGACAGGATTATAGGTGATGGATTAAAACAGACTAGATCTTAAAACATGGAACAAAACAAGCTCAACAATCTCTCACATCAGAATTACTGAAAAGGAAAATACAATTTTCGGAGGAAATGGATATCCTTAGGTGGGGATATGAAGAAAAAGGAACTTTCACCACAAGG
Source organism: Pinus taeda (assembly GCA_000404065.3). NCBI lineage: Eukaryota > Viridiplantae > Streptophyta > Pinopsida > Pinales > Pinaceae > Pinus > Pinus taeda. Next base: position 148,304 of record APFE030887085.1, on the reverse strand, counting down.
GAAGATTACAATATAATCATCAAGTAGCATATGGTCAAAGACGTGCTATGGAGCAAAGTTTGGGACCATTCCAACTGGCCGAAAGTCTCTACCTTTCTCTGGCTCCTATGTCAAAACAAGATCCTCACATGGCATAATATTAGAAAAAAAGGAATTATTATGGGCCCTCCATGTGCCCCAACTACAGGAAAGAAGAGGAATCCATTAAGCATCTTATACAATCTTGTCATATTGCGCGCAAGCTTTGGGAAAAAGTTAGCTTTCGATGTCAAAAGGAGGGCAGAGTTCATGGAGATATCATAGCCACAATTCGGAATTGGCATAAGGCACCTTATCAATGCAAAATTCTAAACTTCTTATGGAAGCTTATTCTAGGATTCCTCATGTGGAACATTTGGAAGGAAAGGAATCGCAGGATATTCAAGGATCAATCTATGCCTATGGAGAATCTCTGGACCATCATCTGCCAAAATATCAAAGAATCCCTTTCTCTCCATTCTTGGTCTCAGGAAGATCTTCCTTCTTTGCCACAAGAACAATCCATCTAGGCAAATTGGAATATTCAGTGGAATCAAGAGCTTAACTCCAAAGGAAAATTGCCTTCGTTGGGTTGTTTGCCCACAAAGTGGCTCCCTCCTCCCAATCATATGATACAGCTAAACTTCAATGGAGCCTCAAAAGGCAATCCAGGAAATTCAGGCTTTGGAGGGATCTTCAGAGACCATCAGGGGACTCCTCTTCTGACTTTTTTTGGTTCAAAAGGATGGGATACCAACAACTCGATGGAATTGGAAGGTTTGTGGCAAGATCTTATCTTGGCTCATAGCAAAGGATTCTTTTCGCTTATCATAGAAGGGGATTCTCAGATCATCACAAATATGGTTTCCAAATTCATGAAAGGCACTCCCTCGTGTAAGGTGAGAAACAGTTGGAGAATGGTGAAAAGGCTTGAGCTCATCGATATTTGGCTTTCCCGTCACAGGGCTATTTCTATCAAGCATACCCGCCGAGAAGGAAATAAAGTGGCAGGCTTTCTTGCAAATCTTGGAGTGGAATGTGGGCTGGAAATTCATATAGGATCATTCTCCAGCCTTGCCTCTGCCTCCCAATTAATGGATTACCATAATATGGTGAAGAATGAAATGCAACAGGTAGAAGAAACACACTAGGATGCAGGTGTATTAATGTAACATTAATGGAGTGGCTCTCCCGCACCAGTGTCTGGTCCTACAGGTGGCAGGATCGCACACTCCTCCATGCCTTCCCTTAGATAAAGTAGGCTCACATAGGGTACCTACTAATCACTTGGCATTCCAAATTTATTGCTCCCTTCGATCAAGAAACTTCGCCTGAGGTTTTACTTATGTGTTCGTCAGCTCTCTCATCTATCATTTCCCCCTGGCCCTCCTGCATTAGCTTGCCTCGTAATCTGTATTCTTGGAGTGCTTCGGATGCAACCTTAAATGTCTGTTTTCTGAATTTTAAGTGGCTCCCTTACTTCAGCACCTTCTTTTCTTCCGCCTGCTTCAATTCCCCTTCAAGCTGTCTATGCATTTTGATAATGGTGCACCACCGCACTCGTAGTCGCTATGGTGGTGGTCATGGAGGCCGTGGGTGATCTCAGCCTACTCCTTCACCTGATATCCCTATGGCTCCTGTATCCCCTCGCTCAGCTTGTGCAATTCTGCGTCAGAAAAGTTCTCGTGGTATGCCTCTCCCGCATAACACCTTCTAGACCACTGTTATGAAACCAGCTCAAAAAAGATAGAAAAGATAGATCAACGCCTTAGAATTGAGCCTCTTCGAGGGGGCAACCTCCTTTACATTACATAAATGAACAATTCTTGGATGATTCAAATGACAAAACCTCCTTTCTATATATAGGAGTCTAAGGAGTCACAATATAACCCAACCGACCTAACAATAATAATATGAAGCCACAATAGTAACATTAGTGGGCTTATATGGGGTACAATAGTAACAATATGGGCACTATGTGGGTACATAAATATAATAACTGGGTTGTACTAATAACAATAAGGGTTACACTAGTAGTATAGGGGCCTAACATGCCCCTCTCCTTCAAAAAGCGTTAACGCTTGAGTAGTTCTTGATGCTTCTGTATAAAATTCTTGTCCTCCCATGTGGAATCTTTAGCGGGTAAGTTCTTCCATTTGATGAGATACTTTGTAATTGATCGATTTCGTAGCTCTTGGGTTCTTGTTTCTGTGACTGCTCCAAGTTCCAATATGATTTTTCCTTCCTCTTCAATTTCTAGAAATATTGTTTGAATTGGGAGCTTTTGCAACTTTTGAGTAAGTGGCCATACTTCTTTGTCATTCTTCCATTCATCCCTTGCTTCTTTTATCCAATCTGGTTGGATAGTAGAATTGGCACACAACAATGCTTCCACATCCTCATCCTTTCTTGAGAGTGCATCTGCCACCACATTTTGCTTCCCTGTTTCGTAGATGATTTCAAGGTCATAACCCCACATATTTGTGACCCACTTTTGTAGCTCTTCAGAGGATAATCTTTGTTCTAAAAAGTATTTAAGGCTATCATGATCCATTTTTACCTTGAAGTGTCTTCCCATTAGATAGGGACGCCATTTCTTAAGT
>APFE030887085.1:122831-143366 GCA_000404065.3 Pinus taeda | reverse complement strand
ACCTCCTTTCTATATATAGGAGTCTAAGGAGTCACAATATAACCTAGCCGACCTAACAATAATAATATGAAGCCACAATAGTAACATTAGTGGGCTTATATGGGGTACAATAGTAACAATATGGGCATTATGTGGGTACATCAACATAATAAGTGGGTTTTACTAATAAAAATAAGGGTTACACTAGTAGTATAGGGGCCTAACAACCACCCATTTCAAATTTCAAAGTAGCCTTAATAAGCCTATTCTCTCGGTCGGCATCACTGTCATCTTTGCGGAGGAAGACGCTCAGCCCACTGTTTCTGTGCACACCTCAGTGATGCAGTCTCAAGGTGGCCATGGAAGCGAGCAGCATGGAGAAGACGTTGGCAATGTGTTCATTTGTGATGATGTGCATGCAGAGGGAAGTGTTCTTGATGACATCAAGCCACCAAATGGCAACCTCCACGGAGTCTCGGGCTCTGTTGACCTGGCAAGTTGTTCCTATGGCATCCGTCATTTGGCGTCTCTTCCAGGTGGCATCGGTATGGATGCTAAGGATACAGAGTACGATTTTTGGGTGGACAATGCATGCCCGATGGTGGAGAAAGTTAAGGACCACGACACGGTCGTTTGATGCCTCCTAAGCCATGTTTGCTTCTGCAGCTTTTCTCTTTACTCTCCAGGTCACTGCGCTATGTCTCTTTGGTTTTGATAATGTCTTTTTGCAACGAGTCTTCAGTTCTGTAGTTGTTTTTGCCTCTGGGTATCTGGTCAGTATAGATAGCATGGTTACAACCGTCCATTTGACCTTTCTATGGTTTACCAACATGCTCAGCTATCAATGTATGGTTTTTGGGCATTTTGTATCTGGTTTTCCCAACCCTGGGATAGTCTGGATGTGCTGATGGATAGTTTCGGCTCTCCTCTGAGGTTTTGACCTCCTAGTAACTATATTTTTATCTTCTTTTAATAGAATTAGTCTTTACTGAGAAAAAAAAAATGTAAGGGCACAATTATAACAATAGTGGGCTTCTATGGGACATAATAATAACAATATGGGGACTACATGGGCACAATAATATAATAATGGGGTTGTACTAATAACAATAATGGTTACACTAGTAGTATAGTGACCTAACATTCCACTCTCCTTCAAAACGTGTTGTCCTCAATACTTGAGTAGTTCTTGATGCTTCTGTATAAAGTTATTGTTCTCCCATGTGGAATCTTCAATAGGTAAGTTCTTCCACTTGATGAGGTACTTTGAAATTGATCGATTTCGTAGCTGTCGAGTTCTTGTTTATGTGATAGCTCTAGGCTCCAATACGATTTTTCCTTCCTCGTCAAGTTCTGGAAATATTGTTTGAATTGAGATATTTTTCAACTTTTGAATGAGTGTCCACACATCTTTGCCATTTTTCAATTCATCCCTTTCTTCATTTATCCAATATGGTCGGATAATATAAATAGCACAAAACAATGCTTCCACATCCTCATCCCTTCTTGAGAGTGCATCTGCAACAACATTTTTCTTCCCATTTTGTAGATGATTTCAAAGTCATAACCCAACATATTTGTGACCCATTTTTGCTCTTCTTCTAAAGATAATATTTGTTCTAAAAAGTATTTAAGACTATCATGATCCATTTTTACCTTTAAGTGTCTTCCCATTAGGTAAGGTCACCATTTCTTAAGTGCAAGTAATATTGCGAACATTTCCTTCTCATACATAGCTTGCTTGAGATATAGCTGTAAAAATACTGAATTGCCTACATCAAAACTTCTTTCATTGCGATGTTGATCTGCCCATTGTTTCATTCGATTCTACACCAAAGTGATGTTATCCTTTAAAAGTTGGAGAACTTGTTGTTGATGCTTGATGTGATCTTTCACTACTTGAATCCTTTTCTTCTTGATATGTCCTTCTATCTTGAGATTTTAAGGAGTTGTAATTTCTTCCAATGCATTACAAGATATGATTGGATTCATTTCTTGATGCTTCATGTGATCTTTCAATTCTTGAACATTTTTTTTGTTGATATGTCCTTCTATATTGATAGTTTGAGCGGTAATTCTGGTCAATGCATTACAAGATATGGCCAGATTCATTTCTTGTTTCTCGATGTGATCTTTCACTTCTTGAACCTTTTTCTTCTTGATATTTCCTTCTATCTTGCGAGTTTGAGGAGTGGTCATTCTTGCTAATGCTTTACAAGATATGGTTGGATTCATTTCTTCTTTGTTTGGGGTTGTCTCCTTGTGTATATCCTCTTCTTTTGATGTTTCTTGATCATTTTATTCCTCCTCTTCATAAACTATGTAAAATAATTTCTTCTCAGCACACTTATGACCTTTAATGTATTTGTTATCACAATTGTAACAAAGCGCTTTTTCTATTTTTTCTTCCAATTGTTGTGGTGTCAACCTTGTAGGTTTTGGAAGGCTAGGAGAAACAACACTTCCATATTTATAGTTGTAAGGGGTAGACATCCTTGTTGCCATAATTTTTCTTTCCAATTTTCTTTCCAACCTGAATGCCTTCTCCAATGAATCAGGTTCTCAAGGATGAACCTCATGTTAAATGTTATCCTTTAAAGTCCTTATGGAGAAATTAGTCCTCTACTTCTCTGTAATATCATTTTCCCTTATATTCAATTTTTGAAAGTCCTCAATGTGCTCAACCATTGACCACTTTTGTTTGAGATTGATCAATTGGCTAAATAAGGTGTTGCTCTTTGTATCCTCATAATGTGCTATCATTTCCTCCATGAAAATTGACCATGTAACAAGTGTTTTATGGGAACAAAACCCTTTATACCATAAAAATTGATCTGGTTCTAAATATGAAGATGTAATACATACCTTTTGTAACAGTTTCACCTCATGTAGATCAAAATATCGCTCCATCTGTAGTATCCAATTTACCGAATCCTTGACATCAAACTTCCTCATATTGACTTTTCTTGATTTTAGGAGCTCAATCTTGCAATGACTGTAACTCTATAATTTCATATCTTCTAGTTCTAAAATTGTAACCTATAGTAGCCCTTTGTTTCCTCCTTCCAAGGCAACCAGTCTAATCAAAATTGGATTCTCCAAGAAAGAGTTATGCACAATCTCCCACCATGACTTGATTATATACCTTTTCAGAAGAGCGAACTTGTAGGAAGTGCCATGTGTCAGTGTTTTGACCTTCGGATCTACAAAATATACATAGATAACTACAGTCCGTCCTCTTTCCATAACTTCTAATGAAATTTCAATTCGATGCTCAGAGAGAAAGTTATGACAATTTTTCCCTGGTCCCCTGTTTGGGATGTAATTTGGGAGCCTGTAGAAGCCCTAAATGTCTTAGATCATATATCCAAAAATATAGCGAGACAAATTTGAAATTCAAACCCGAGGTTCAGAATGATTTCATCCCAAATGGGTTTTTCTTTTACTTCTAAAATACTGCAAAACAAACTATAGTGAAAATTCCACGATGACCTATTTGGAGCAGCGAAACCCTAGAATCCAAAGCTCTGATACCAATTGTTATGAAACCAGCTCATAAAAAGATAGAAAAGATAGATGAATGCCTTAGAAATAAGCCTCTTTAAGGGAGAAACCTCCTTTACAATACACAAATGAACAATTCTTGGATGATACAAATGACAATACCTCCTTTCTATATATAGAAGTCTAAGGGGTCATAATATAATCAAGGCCAACATAACAATAATAATGTAAGGGCACAATAATAAAAATAGTGGGCTTCTATGGGGCACAATAATAACAATATGGGGATTACATGGGAACAACAATATAAGAAGCGAGTTGTACTAATAACAATAAGGGGTTACACTAGTAGTATAGGGACCTAACATATTACTATTGTTAGTGTAGTCCCATATTGTTATTGTTGTGCCCCATATAAGCCCACTATTGTTATTATTGTGCCTTCACATTATTATTGTTATGTAAGCTTTGATTATATTGTGACCCCTTATACTGCTATATATATTAAGGAGGTCTTATCATTTGTATCATCCAAAAAATTTTCATTTATGTGATCTAAAGGAGGTTGCCCCATCGAAGAGGCTATTTCTCATGTCATTGATCTATATTTGCTTCTATTTTTTGTGTTGGTTTCGTTAGATACCTATACCAATAGGTTTCATATTTCATGATTGGAAAATTTTAATGCCAAATATGCTCTACTTTGCTGATACAAAGATCCCATATTTTTCAAGGAAAGACAAGGTGTGTACATGCATTCATGCCTATTAAATTTTTGATGGATGATCCCACAGTCTAATCTGGATCATGCCATGTTTCAATTTTGGTTGTAGAATAGAGAAAGAAATCTGTCCAAACTGTTTAATCTTGGCAGATCAGTAGTTAGGCAGAGAAGCTAAGTTTCCCAACTGCTTAATCTGGGGCCTTGGAAGAAATAAGGGTAGTACTAGATAGGACATCAAAGGAAAAAAGCCAATGGAAAAGAAAAGGCACATAAAGGGTCTGCAAGTCTAAATTCACCCTCCAAGAAGAAACAAAAAATGCTAGGCAAGTAGGGGGGTAGGTAGATGAGGTTGCAGAAATGGAGGGCCATCACCAATTGGCCTATTAAGTGCAAAAAACTTATGCCAGTCAGGGTGTGGGCATCAAAGAAAAAGAATGAAGGACAAGCATTGGAAGCATGACTAACTTCCCCACTTTTCCCCTAGAAGTCATTTCTTACTAACATCCCCAGGGGCCTTGAGATCTGCTCAGGTCTCCAGTTCTACTCCTTTACATCACAAACCATTTGGTCAAAACCATGGAGTTCAAGCATGAAAAGAAGCCACATTTCTTGTGTAAAAACATCCTTGTTGTATCATTTTCATCTATCCTCAATACCCTAAGTCAAGTTCCATTTTTACTTGATTTCACCCCTTCACTCACCTCACAAACCATATTAATCACTAACCTATGTTACAGCTCCCCAATTTCCCCCTTCCCCCAGTGCTGGAGATAAATCCCTTCCTTGGGAAATATTAACCCCTCAAGGGTTAGTATTAGCCCTAAGCCCTCCTAAACAAATATGGATCCAAGAAAACTATGGTTGAAAGGGGCAAAACACCTTCCCTGCCCTTAATAACCCTCTTTCCCCTTTCTCCGCCCTAAACCCTTCTTTATAAAGTTTGAAATAATAAACTTTGATAAAAAGCGCGGTCAAATAAACCCCAAAAAAACCCAAAAACCTATGGTTATAAACCCCCCCGCACCCATTTATTAAACAATTATAAAATTAAACGGCCGGGTCCCCGCTGTTTAATGCGTCGGCATATCCCGATCGCCGCCAGCCGTCAGATCTCCCGCCCCGCCATCCAACGGTGAGTGGTCGATCCACCCACAAAGCTGCCCGGCCTTTTGCGTCTGGGGGATGGGCGGTATTGCCGCCGTACCCCTGCCACGCATCAGGCACGGGAGTTGTTCGCTGCCCCCCCCCCTCCAAACCGCTTACCACCTAAGGGCCCGCCGGGGAGACCGCTTACCGCCCTACCCCTCACGCTGACGTCACGCCTTCGTCAGCATGACGTCACCCCACTTTTCCGCTGCCGTGCCTCCACGTAACCCCGGGCCCACGCATTGCCCTGTCCTCCCTGCCACCATGTCAATGCCACCTGGGCGCCCACGTCACCTGCCACGTCACCTCTTCCGTACCGGGCCCCATGATGACGTTAGCATGACATCATCACAAAAAGGCGCCAATTCACCCGAAATGCATAAAAAGGCGTGAAAATTGTTATTTCTTATCATTTTCTGCAAAATAACCCGGAGCTCCGCTGAAGGCGAAATTCAAATTCCAACGGTTGAAAAGCAAAAGTGATCCGCTAGGATTGCTGCCGCCCCCATTGTCGACTCAACCGCACACAATTCAACCAGTTCGACCGCTACAAATGCCCGTACGCCATTAAAACAGGTATTTTACCGCAGACATCCTTTTGTCCCCTGTTCTTCATACAAATCCTATTTCCTGCTCAATACAACTTAATTTAAGAACCCACATTACTGAAATTTACCTCAGAAAACTACCAGAGAAACCTCTGTAACCCCTGCACAAAAGAAATTTCAGGGAAACCCGTGACCCGTGGTAAAAACCTGCCTAGTTTTCCACAAAAAGCAGCTAAAGAGCCAAGCTACAGGTGGAAACAAATGAGTTGACATTTCCCTCACCTCTACTAAAGCACTCCTCTGCAAGTAACCAGCTAACCAGCTCAAAAACACTCTGTTTCCTCAAACAGAGTGGCCCACAGATTAAATAAGCCTGTGACAGCCCCCTTGAACTACCAAAAATGCTCACTGCAAACAGAGAGCAGTAGACCATTCCTCAGAACTCACACCAAGCCTGGGACACAGTAAAACCACCAGCAAAAAGCAAGACAATGGCAACTTCAGCTGCTCTGGATGTTTTGCCCATAAATCCACCCAACAGGGAGCTAGAGGTTATACCTTTGGTGGACGATGATGCTCTCATCACAGATTTTGTGGTAGAGAGAAATCATTTGCAGACATATTGTCAATTGAGAAACAGTCACCTGGACAACAGTGACCTGTATGGGGTTTGGCAGTCTAATCTGCCCACTTACTTTCTGCCTTCTGTCAACACTTTCCCAGAAATCATCCATCTGTGTGCAGAGAACTATGACCAGAAGCTCAGGGCTGTGAAGTCTCCATCTGGGAGCATCCTCTTCTATATAACTCTAGACTCCATCAACCAGATGCTCAACTACAAGCAGACTTAGTTACTATACCCCTTCTCCATGGACTATTTGCTGGATGTGGGCTCCAGACTTTCTGATTCAGACATTGATGCCATAGCCAGGAAATTCATGAAGGCAGATTGCCAGCCCTCTGGGCTACCCCCTTTCTCATATGAATATTTCAATGAAGTTGGCAAGCTATTGATAGACATGTTGACCTCTGTGCTGGGGTTCACCACAAACAAACATGTTGATATAACTGTGCTAGTAATGCTCTCTGCATACAACCTTATGAAGCCCCCTACTATGAAATACAACTATGCCAAGTACATTGCCATCAAGATACATGATCAGTTGACAAGGCTGGACAGGGAGGCAATATTCAAATATTCCTCATATATCTACCACTTATTCTTGTACTACCAGACAGATAGCTTCCAATGCTCAATCAAGAAGCTAGACTCACAGGGTGAGAGAAGGTCTGTGATTTTCTGGTCTTCAGTCTTCCACCACGTCCAGAATTCCCCCTACTCATACTGTGAGTTCATTGATCAATTTGTATATCCAGTCATCTGCCTCTTAAAGAGGACTCCTCCTATGAGACTATCAAAGGATATGCAGAAGATTTTGCAGCTATCCAGAAGCTACAAAATTGGTGATTGGTACTTGTACCAAAACCACTCTGTCATCAGAATTTATGGCTGTGAGCTCTGTCCCTACAGGCTCCCAAAGTATGTCCCCATGAGGCTATTTGCTCCGACCTAACACACTTTCACAGTGCCAAGAAGAAGGCCAATCTGAAATTCAGAGATCACTTAGGCCCATTTACAATGAACAAAAAAGATGCTTGGCAAGAAGCTGACCAAATACTAGGGCAGCAACTCAAACTTAAGAGAAGTTTCTAGTGGGTCCCTTATGACCCTGAAGGTTTCATCAGTGCAAGGAGGGTTAAATATAGGCTACTAGCCTATAAACATGCCCCACTCCCCCAAGTACAACATTTTGCTAATCAAGATGAATGGGTGCCTGGATCAATAGTAGAGGAATTGACTCAGGAAGAAATGATGGAGCAAAATGTAAAGGACTTAGAAAAGACTCTTGACTTGGACTCTTGTCAACAGGTCTCCAAGCAAACAGTCCAACCAGGAGAAGGCACCTCTACTGCCCCAACAACACAGGACATCCAGCAGGCTCCAGCTACAACATCCACCACAAAAGGAAAGGAGAAAATGGATGAACATCAACGGACAGAAACAAGGCAGCCTAGTGCCTCAAAAGACCAGCTAACAGGACAGGCCCCTCCCCTGCAAACTGAACAAATGCAAAACCCAGTGTTGTAGACCCCTCTAAATGATGAGAGAGGGAAGAAGAGGGACAGAGAAGAAACCACACCTCCCACAGGGCCATCACAACAGCTAGAGGCTAAGAGGCCGAGAATAGACCCTGAGGCTGAAGGAGACATAAGTGAAGAGCTGGCAGAAAACCAAAGAAGGGAAAAACAGACAAGCCAACATACTGCCACTAGCTCATTTCAGCTAGAACAAGCTCAGCAGCACACCGTGGAGGTATCTTCCTCCAGACAGCAGGGCAAGAAGCCAGCCACAGTCAAAGAGGGTTTCAAGGAGATCAAGGCACAAAATGAGCTGCTAAGAGTGCAGCTATATGAGTAGTTCCTCAACACAACCCCAGCGAAGAAGCAAAGATTAATGGTTGCCTTTGAGTTCAAAGAAGAAAATATGATATTCACTCATCTAAGGCCCAAGATCCCAGACCCAAAGACCACAGCAGATTACTACAAGACTAATCTAGAGGTCTTTGCCAAAGACATACACCCCATGGATCAAATTGAGCTACATAAGCAAACTGGGGAGATGGTGTATGCAACACTTGCTGACAGGGCAATGTTGGCCCATCAGCTAAAGGAATCACTGAAAAACACAAATAGACAGCTCGATTTGGCGAGGTTGTCCTCCTCCGCCAAAGATAACATAATAAAAACTCTGGAGGATATAATAATTGATTTGGGGCATGACCCAAAAGATCCAAAGGGTGTCAGAGCCCTTATAAAGAAAAAGGAGGATGATATAGCTGCATTGAGGAGGCAAGCAGAATTGCCTCCTACTATCCATCCTGACACAGCAGAGCTTGTCCAAGAAAAATAGGTGGATAATGTTATGGAGTTGCTCCTGGTCATGAACCAGAGGATATTACAGATGGAGGAAGAATTGGAAAAAGCTATGCAGGACAAGCAAGGGGAATCTGCCTCCCAGCCACCACAGACCTCAACAAACCTCCAATCTGCCCCTCCAGCACAAATAACTACAGCTCCTCCTATTGCTCCAACACCTACCACAGCCACATCAGCAACTGGAGCAACTGTAGAAGCCACAACAGCAGTAGAATCTAGCCTGAGCATGGAAGAATTAATGAAGGTGGTCAAAGAGCTGGAGAGCCAGGTCATAGAAATAAATGCTGCCAAGGAAAAATTGGCCAAGCTGGAGGCCAGTTATGACAAGTCAAAAATGACTGTGGAAGAAAAACAAAGGGAAATAAAGGCCTTGGAGGCCAAAGTAAAAACGCTAGAAAAGGAGTTAATGCTAGGCAACACCCTAGCAGAAATAAAAAGGATTATTTGGGCCAAGATTTGCCAATCCATGCAGGACCAACGGAGGTCCATTCAAGCCATTTTTGAACAGGTGGAGCTAATAGAAATAGCTCACATAGAGATTCAGAGAGCCAGGACAGCCCTGGGAATAATGCCTGAGTAGGCCACCAAAATGATTCACTTCCTTAATAACCACACTAGGGAAGAACTGGCTGCTTTACAAATAACCAGCAGGATAGAGACAATCCTCACTGCAAAAAAGGTACTAACGTTGAGGAATTTCACCCAGACACTAGAGAGGAAGTGCCAGGAAATGAAAGCAGAAATAGATGAATTCAGAGCCAAAATGGCTATTTTGCAGGATAAAGGACTTCCAAGCCTAGTAACTGGTATAGGACAGCTGCTTCCATATAAGCAGTATATAACAAGGGTCAACAGCTATGTAGAAAACCAGATCACAGCCTCCAGCAGCTCCACAGAAGAAACAGGGCCTCCATCTGGGTAGACCCTCTATGACAACCTGGAGAATCTATTCTTCATAGAGCATGAGATTAATCATCTATTTGAGGTGCCTCCTAATTTTTATAGACACACAGAGGCAGATGAGACAGTGGTGAAGATGAGAAGACATCAGCTACCCCCGGCTGATTGGTGGCAAGAAATGTTGGAAATTTTGCCTAGATAATTCCACTTTGCTTGTTTGCCTTTTTGATACAGGTCAGCAGAACAGGTCAGCACACAGGTACAACAAGCAGCATACAGGTGACTCAGCAATCCACTCAAATATCAGGGCAGAATGAACGCAGCATTTAAAGCACTGCTACCGCCTATTTTTACAGCCAAAAAGTCAAATCTGTCTGACAAAGGAATGTCGGCTATCTCAGCATTTAAAGTTACATTTATGTATCATTTACTTTTTGTAAGAGAGTTGGTGGTGAAATTTATTGCACCATAACTCTCCACTAAGATATTTCATACCCTATTTTTGTATATATATCCCCTCAGATAACGCACTGAGGGTCGGTTGTAATAGAATTCTTCCTGAAGAGCTCTGATGTATACTGAAGACTTTTTGATAATAAAATTGCTGATGGAGATTGCTGGTGTCAATGCTATTTGAGATGGATATGTAAAGCTCTGTGTTGTTGCAGAATTCCTGTGTCATTTGCTGAATCAATAAGTTTTCTCTTAACTGTGTATGTGTTTCCTGTTATTCCATAATTTCATGTGTTTCTTAATCTTGGTAAATAGAGAAAAAGAATAGCTTAGGATTTGGTCCGAACACCCTATGCTCAATCTCTATTTCTAAATATGTTTTCTGTTGGATTAGCCATAGATATGAATTCTTAATTTCTCATATTTAAACTTATCCTAAACATGGTGAATATTGTTTAAGAATTCTTAACTGCTCTTAAGCGTTACTTTCATGTTTTCTTCATTAGCATAGTGGAAGATTCTTAATTGCCTTTCACTTACTAATTTTCCACTTTTCACCAACAAATCTGATAAATTGTTTTAACACATGCCTAACTTGCTCTGCAGCAACACTTTGTCTCCACATATCCATTTCCTAGAGCACTAATATCTCAGACTCCATTTCCCAATGGAACAGACTGTCCTGTAAGTCTATATTTCAGTTCTAAAGGAAATCATCAACCCACCAAAATCAAACAAACAGTGCATCCTAATCATAACTAGTCTAAACACTCATCAAACAAAGCTAAAACTATAAGAGAGAGCCCTCTCTGGTTACAGGTAGACTAGGACCTGTAGCTACAAGATTGGTTAGTGGTTACCTCGGCAGCCATTCCCTTGGGAGTCAAAGGGAACAACCTGAGCGTTAACACTATTAAAGCTTAGTTGGACCCTCTCTATTGCATAGTGCTCAGAATAATCTTTCCAATAGTATATGGAAGTCCAAAATTGAACTTCTGGATCTGAAGTTAGAGAAAATTTAAACTGCCCTTAGAAATTCTAGAAAGAAAAGTGAAAAAGACAAGGTAAAGGCTCATTGCAATCGCAAATCAACGGTTTTTCAAGAGTATCAATAGGAAATGTTGTGATATTAGTGATGAACCGATCACTGATATCACAAATCGGATATCGGCGAGTCCAAGGAAAAGTGATATATCATATTGGCTAGTTAAAGAAGTGATCGTTGATATCGCACTCCCACAGTGCATCGCAAATCACGATCAGCACTCGGATGGTTTCAAGATCCATGCTTATCGGCAATCAGAAGGTTCGGGGCATCACAGATCGGTGATTAGCGTGATGGTAGGGTTACAACTATAAAACCTTGCAATATTGATGATGTGCTATAATAATGTTAAAACACCAAAAAGTATGAAAAAGGATTAACAAAGAAAATCAATGGAAAACCAAGGCCTGGCGGACCCTTTCTCTCTCCCCCACATGGCAGTATGGAAGGTGATGTGGCCATATAGGGGACATGTGTCACTTACTTTTGGCATTTCTAGGGGTCCTAAAGGGGAATTTCTGGGTGACACGTGTTAGTAATGATGCCACCCTCCATAGATCGACAATCAGAGATCACATAGGTTAAGGAACTCCTGCACCTTAGTCTCTCCAAGCCTGTGATTGCGATATGTGGGAAATCCTCCCGGATGCGATGTTTTATTTGTTCTACCTCATGAGGATTTCACATCTAGACAAGTTGGCCCACATGATGGAAAAATGGTAATGGGCCTTTCCCCTCCCACAATGCAATTGTGATATCTCTAGTGGGCCCGACCCCACAAATTGACGATCGCAGGGTTCAATGGGTGTTGGGCATGGAATCCCCCCAAGGCAAGTTTTGGGGCTCAAAGCCCAAGTTTTGACCCAATGCTATTGTAAAGACTCCGCGAATTACGGTGCAGAGCACGAAATGTATAATAGAGTCATAGGGTTGTCTGCCCTAGTCTTGTAATGTAATGTTGGCTTACCCATGGTCCACGGACCATGGGATTGTATAAATAGAGTGAGGATCTAAGTGTAAAAGAAAAATAACTAAGTAATAGATAGTGAAGTAGAAGCGAAGACCAAGAGTCTAAGTCTCTAAGTGTGTCTTGGGTTGTAGAGGAGGAGAAGGATCTGCAAGTGAGTGCGTAGAGGCCTAGTAGTCCACAGCTGAGTGCGCGGACCCCTGCAGCTAAGTGTGCAGGGTGGAGTCGAGTTTGTAACCAAGGAAGAAAATAATAAAAAGAAGTTTTATCTTAATTCTGTGTATCTATTCTTGGGTTATTACATGTTTGATATAAATTTCAAACACACTGTTTATTTACTCTGTGCACCTATATGAATGGTTTATATTGCTAAGTATAACTTAAAGCATGCAGGTAGGCTGAATTGATCAACTAAAAGTGGAATACTAGTAAGTACTTGGGTAATAACAGTGTTCAGCCCTTTGAATAGGGCTACTCAAAGACAACATCTCACGCTATGAGGTACGGGTAAGTGCGCATAGCAACATGCACGCAAGGTCGAACCACAGACCACTTGAACTCATCAGACATCTCCAGGGTGCGAAAACCTAGTTCTAGCACCCTCCCATACTAATTTTGGTGAGACCTCAGCCCCCACTCTGTTGAATGTTTCCAAAAGGTCCAGTAGTACTGGGATTTGTTTGGCTAAATCACCTCTGAACCTGGGTCAGGCCCCAACAAGACAACAAGTGGTCCTGTTGTCGGGACCGGGATCTACCTAAGAGATGTCTTATGTCGTGTCACTGGAATCCGACAAAGAAAGAAATTGAAGAGTGGTTGGACATGAAAATTCATGAGTTTGCGGTGTAGGAAAATAGGAATCCACAAGTATCAAAGGAAGAGTTGTTAGAGTGCTACTTATATACAGAAATCCACGAAATTTTCTTTTCATCCTTCCCCTCTGAGTTGTACGAGTGGATAGCGAAGCTAGCAGACAGTCAAGGAAGGTGTAGGCTCGACAAACCTATTGTGTGGACTCCAGAGTTGGTACGCAGACTAGAAGCATCGGAAGACAAGATCGCATGTGTTGTAGACCATTGGATTGATCGAATTATAGGGGGGTTTATCACTGAGTTCGCGGTAGATACTTCAGTCAGCCACAACAAGGTAGAATGATTCTTCCTCAAAGGATCGCGAGGTAAGTACGTTAAATCTTTGAACACTTGGATTAAAATGATACTGTGTGAAAAGCAGTGTTATAGACATTTTTGGGCACTACACCCCAATCATAAATGTCCATAAACTGAGGGCTCCTAAGTCCCTAAAAGTGCTGCTTCACTACCTAAAGGAACAAAGTCAACTGATTACGTCATCTCCCAAAAGTTTTCCACAGAAAACTGCTCAGAAATGGTCAAAATTGGACCATACTGAATGCCCAGTGTAGAGGGTGCGATGCATATCACCTTCCTAGTGTAAAGGGTGTGATGCATACTGGATGGCCCCTCTATAGGGAGCGATGGACGAGAATGGACAAATGGCAGGGACAATTTGCGAGGTGGAAGATCATAGAATCTTCCAGAAACTTCCCCTCTGACACTTGCCTCTCTGATTTCGA
The DNA here is from genome assembly GCA_000404065.3 of Pinus taeda. Taxonomy (NCBI): domain Eukaryota; kingdom Viridiplantae; phylum Streptophyta; class Pinopsida; order Pinales; family Pinaceae; genus Pinus; species Pinus taeda. Next base: position 129,509 of record APFE030887085.1, on the reverse strand, counting down.
CCAAGGATGAGTAAGAGATCATCAATCTCCAAGTGGAATCAAGAAATATCAGAGAGAGGAAACTAATCAAAATCCCAAAAGCTGACTAACCCCCCTACAATCATCTATATATGGATCCCTCATCACAGAGATCTAGAGGCTAGAATCTTGTATCTTGTAGAGAATTGTTGTTGGTTTTCTGGTGTAACTTCATAGTTTTGGGTGATCTAAGCTTTACTTGAGGTGAAGAAGGGATTTCTTGCTAGAGGATGATGCTGGGTCAGAACAATTGGTTGTAATCCTCTTGCTATTCTTGATATTAATAAAGCTATTCAAGTTTTCCTCCACATTCGTGTATGTTTGATTGTATATGCATTTGTGTGGTTAATACATATCTGGTCCTGTGTTATTTATGAATATAGATCTCTATTCTTCGACAGTATTATGATGCTTTGATTCCACAGGTGCTCTCTGAAGTTGTGTAGACAAATAAGGAGTGGCAAAGATCTATCGAGAAGGAGAGGAACCAAGAAAGGAACCAAGCGCAAGACAAAGGTTGGTGTCCTCTGTTCCCCTCTTGTCTATTTTTCATAAAGGAAAAGGAAAGTAGTTTTAACTTGTTTACTTCTAAGATAGCTACCAGTCTTAGTGGGAATAGCAGCTCTAAGTGGACACTATTCCTGGTAACAAAATGGCGACTCCGCTGGGGAGCAAATAGATTGTTTGTTAGTCTATTTTTGTTTGTTTTATAAACTTACAAATGGAGCTTGAAGTCAAGATAACTAGCCTTTGAAATACATTTGCTATGCAAGTGCAAAGTAGATCAATGCTACTTCAGTCTATCTCCGTTTTTTGTTTATAAATTGAACAATCGATCTGCAAACACTCTAATTGCCCTAAGTGGTGGCTCTAGTAACCTCCTTAGATCAACCCCTGTGATTTATATTTACTGAACATCACTTACTCGGCCTAAATCCCTGAACTGATTTGAAAATTGTGATCAAAGACTGGATAAAAGTCTCGCACTGGTACCATCACACCTTCCCTTCAAGGTAGTCTGTATGCATCGCAATTCCCGTGTGCAGTAGGTGCGCTGCATACTGGATTCCATGTGTGACAGGTGCGATGGTCAGGGAAGGTTAACTTTACCTTCAGACTTTGGTTTTTTCTTCACTCTTTTTAGTTCTATTAAGGAGTTTTGCTATTTGTGGTTAGTATATCTCTATGGAAACCCTCTTCTCTTCCATCATTCTGCCTCCATTGTGCAAAGAACTGTAAGTGTTTTTATGTATTGTGCACCATTTCCAGTTCTCTTTTACAAAGAAGTAGCATAATCAGACTGTCGTTCCTTGATCTGAAAGTGTCGCAAGTGTCGTTTTCAGTCATAGAAGAGAATCCCATTGTTCTTGATAGTTTATTGTACTTTTACTCTTGTATGTGATTTGAATGAGTAGTTTTTCGATTGTCGAAAACAATTTTCATTTCGAAATCGCAAAATGTCGTCCTTATCTTCATTTCATTTTGAAAAAGAAATTTGTTAGTATTGTCTCTTTGGAAAATAATTCAAATTTTCACTTAGCATTCTTCTTGTCATTCATACATTAAGAAGGCTAAAAAAAAATACATGCATGTGCATTTTCATTTACACTGCTTGGTTTGGTTTAGGACAGTGCATTTAGTGTGTGCTCTGTGCTCTTTGTTGAAATACCCTCAGTTATCTTTCCTTAGTAGCTAGGATTTTCATTGCTAAAAGAAGATTAAACATTTGTTTATCATCTTAGACTGCATTTTAGGAATTATATACAAATCACGCGGTGAACCTGAAAGGAAAATTTTTAATCAAGATCAACTATAAAATACATTTAATGAATCTAAAAATGCTTTGGAACCTAACGCACAACGTCTAGAAGTCTAGGCTAGAGACGTATTTTGGCGTCGTAAAACCTGGTAACTATTGTTTTCATTATTGGTTGGGTGATTCCTCCGCTTTGAGACGAAAAGTGCCAGTACGGACTTGTGCTCCCACGTACCGTTGAGTATATATTGGGAGACCAAAATAGTCTATATCCTTTATCCTTACGAAGCCGTGTCTACCGCCCTATCGATCGCAGTGCACTGAACATAGCATTCGGGAAGATTGACTGTCGTACGGTAAAAAGTATTCTGCAGTTTTGCGATTGGTTTGGTAATCCCTCTGCCTAGATTTCTAGAGAAGTCTCTTTCGTTCCTTTTCAGACTCCTTAAAGGAAAAGGTCCATCTGAGCAGTTGTCACTTCAGGCTCATTAAAAATCGAAGGCGACTAGAGTCATCTTTTGTTCTTTCACGACTCTTAAAAATTGAAAAACAAATTGTGTCAAAGTGTCTAAAATTTATTTTAATCGAAATAACATCACAAGTTCCCTCGTTGGTCTTTAGGTTGAGAAAAATGGAGTCTACCAACCAAGGATTTCCCCTTGGAGGAAATCCTGGTCCTTTCTTCTCTTGGGGAGATGTTGGTGCACCCGATATGGCCACATTGTCACTTCTAGGTTTGACGATTGGTTTGCCTGTATGGCTCTTCTCTACCTCTGTCGTTCATAATACCGTAATTCCTGAGTAGTCAAGTCAACAACTAGGTGATGCTAGAGTTACCCCCCAACCTTCCACTTCATCCGTTTCTCCCTCTCCTCCTTCCTCTTCACTTGATGAAGCTGGTAAAGCTAAAAATCAAGTAACTCAGAAGAAGAAGGAGCCAAAATCAAAAGTGGGCAACCATGTGTCGTCTAGCGAAAATCCTCACACCGCACTGTCTAAACGTAAATCTGCATGTGTCATTTGCAAAGGAGATCACTATCATCGAGATTTTCCTTGCATCCCTCGGATCTTAAGGGACTAGTCTCCTTGTTTGCACAATCCGGTGTCGTCAACATCTGATGATCATGTTGAAAGTACACCATCAACCAGTGAAAGCGAAGTATCTGGAAAAAAAGGGAATCACAAATTTCCTTGTAAACTGTGTGAAGGCGATCACGTCATCCACCATTGTCCCTTCCTAGACGAAGCCAAAAGAGTTTTGGATGACCATCCTGCTTCACCGCTACAGTTCCCTCCTAGATATAAGAAACTCTTTCTGAGTCCACCACTAGTTGAAAATCTGACCGACACGCCGTTGTGGTTGGTCGAAGCGTCTATCATTAAAAATGAACCCTCTAAATCCATACCTGACGAAAGTAAAAAGGTCAAGATGGCAGTTGACCCGGTCTTGCCTTCAGATGGATCATCTTCGAGTGATACCATCACTGAAGAGAAAGAGAATGACACCGTTCAAATTCTTTTACGAGCTAGTGTACCATTCCGAATCATTATGCAAGCTTACAGAATGGTCATGGATGGTACCATCATAGATGAAGGGGCTTCTATGAGTATCCTTTCCTCGGTTACTTGGAAGGCACTTGGTTCGCCATCGCTTTTGCCTGAAATGAGAAATCTGACAGGCTTTGACAAAGGAACCAGTTGACCTTTAGGGATCCTTCCCAATGTGCCCATTACTTTGAGAAGGAAAACCGCTCACATGAACGTGATGGTATTCCAAGGACCCCTAGATTATAATCTACTCCTTGGGTGTGACTATATTTATTGAATGGGAGACGTCATCTCCTCACTCTTTAGAGTAATGTGTTTTCCGCATGAAGGCAGAGTGGTCAAGCTCGTAGACCAACTGTCATTCCCTGGTTCACACATAGCAAATAGTCAAATGCCATACATAAATGGTCTTTTCACACAAGGAATGTCTCATCGATCTCCAATCTATCCACTTGATGAGCGCACGTGATTCAGGAGGATATGGCTAAAACCCAGGGGGCATGCACCCTGGCTTGCTTCGGCAGGGAAACTCTAGGTATAAAGTAGGTTTCCATGGAGGAAGATGACTGGTCCGACACCCATCCTTACAGGAAAAGGGAGTTAGACCAGAATATGATTCCCTCGTCAAGGTTAGGAGGTTGGGATTTAGAACCACCCTGGTCTAGATGGACTAAGCCAGGAAGTGTTTCTATCTGCAACGTGGATGGAAACTATCTTGCAAAAGTAAGAGCTTCTATATGGTAACCTGGAAATTTTTCATTATACCTGGGGGCATGTAAACCTTTTTGCATGCAAGCGAAGAGAAACCATTTATTTTTTAAATTTGTAGGTCCTCTAACCCTTTAAACTCATAGGATTGGTCATTTCCTAGCTTGCATAAAGAAAGGATCGGGGGCAAAACTTTAAAAGGTGCAAGCTCCATAAAAAATGGCATCTTAGATGAGATATCCTTCTTATATGACTGGCACGAGCAGTTTTAACGCGGAATTCAAGCTCGTTAAAAAATAAACATAAGCAATGGGCACAATCAGTTTTAACATGGAATTCAATCTCGTTAAAAAATAAACATAAGCAATGAGCAAATGTTTCCCCCAGAGTTTAAGCTCATTAAAAAATGAACCGATCCCCGGTAAATAACCATTGTGAATGCATTATCATCAGCTTTTGAGCCTTGGTCGTGTTCTCATCATCACCTCCACTCTGTTTTAGCTTATCATTCACCTCCATTTGATTGTTTACCCCTTTCAAGGAACATCTGTGAAGAGTGATTCTATTAGCCATCCTTGTGACACTGCCGTGATGGGAAAATTCCAAACCTTACCTGGAATCAGCCGCTACCCGATATCATCACTCATTCCTCAGAAAACGAGTCTCCTTTAAGCTCTTTTCAACTGATTCGTAAAATATGAAAAGATTTCCGAGCGATTATCCTCTTTGGCTTGTTAAAGTCATCGGAAGTGCTATCCCTCCTCTAGATTTTAATCTTTTTGGACCTGAGGGATTATTACACAAAAAGATCGAGTGCTTGTCTTGTTCGAATCATTAAAACGATTCAAAATTCATCCCTTTCGTATTATTTTACGCTTTTTCAGATTTAAGGGATTATATGACGAAAAGGAATCATTGGAGTTTCCTTTCCGTCCCTTTCAGACTCTCTAAAATTGAAAAGGACCGAGTTATCTTTGTCATTAAACTCGTTAAAACCTAATAGCGATAAACTTGTCCAAATGGACAACAACGAGTTTCACTGTCGCTAGGCTCGTTAAAACATAGCGATAGGTTCGCTCGAAGGGTGAATTATAGAACAAGCATATGTTATCCTCCTCAAGCTTGACAAAAATAAAGAGGTACTGGTCAGCAATGACTGGGGAAAATTGGGAAGAAAACTTGAAGAAACTTTATTGGTAGCAAGTCGCTCTTGAACATGACACCTTCTCTCCACATCCGAGTCGGGTTGGGGTGTTCCGTTCACTGGTCATATCACCATTGGTTCATTACACCATCCATATTTAGAGTTAACGCTGCCAATCCATCGTCAGTGTCGTCGATATGTTCAAGAGAAGTCGCTCAGAGAATTCACCTGTGTCTCATCTGCTGCAATACATTCATGCTCCATTCTTTCATGACCGCCACCCTGAACCTTGTATCAACAGATCGTTTTCACCTCCAAAATCATTTGCTCCGTTCCGTGTCGTAGATGTGGGATTCATTAAGGCCCTCCTAGGATGGGTCACTTCTTGTCGACATCAGCTCATTATCCAAGAAGTTGACTTAGGAACAACCCCTTTCAGTACTTTGAAGCTTGCGTGCCTCAATGGCAAGTTTCTCACTTTCGGCGACAGGTTTACATCAATGGCCTTCAACCGAAAGATTTTGCGTGGTGTTCGATGCCAATTCCCTTTTTTCACAACACACAAATTGTACTGTAGTACCTTGAGGATCATTGACATTATTGGTGACTCCTCTCGCGCCTATTAACAGCTTACATCATTGGCTGGTAATCAGACGATGTCTTTCCATGTTCGACTCCAGAAAAATTTTCACATGGATCTACTTGTACTTCGAGTGAATATGGAATGAGTTTTGAAGACCCCAGATCTAGTTTCATCCATCCGGGCTGCGATATATTTAGGAATATAAAGACATCAAATGTACATCATTGTCGAACAGATGATCATCCAAATCAAAGGATGATGACTCCGCCTGAATCATCAGTTTGCTACATAGACGGTTGTCTATCCTATGTACATGAAAGTGAATTTATAAAGCTAAGCATGGGAATGCCTGCCTCAGCTAGATCATGCAAAATATTATGAAGATAATGTATTGTATTGTATCTTATTACAGGTCACCTCCCAGCTCGAAAAAACTTTGGATCTTCATGGTAAAGCATTTCACCCGACATCAAAATATTAATGACCTCATGCTTTAGGGGGCAACTGTTATAGACATTTCTGGGCACTGCACCTCAATCATAAATGTCCATAAACTGAGGACTCCTAAGTCCCTAAAAGTGTTGCTTCACTACCTAAAGGAATAAAGTCAGCTGATTACATCATCTCCTAGAAGTTCTCCACAGAAAATGCTCAGAAATGGTCAAAACTAGACCATACTGAATGCCCAGTGCAGAGGGTACGATGCATATCACCTTCCTAGTGTAAAGGGTGCAATGCATACTGGATGGCCCCTCTGTAGGGTGCGATGGGCGAGAATGGACAAATGGCAGGGATAGTTTGTGAGGTGAAAGATCATAGAATCTTCCAGAAACTTCCCCTCTAACACTTGCCTCTCTGATTTCGACCAGGGATGAGTAAGAGATCATCAATCTCCAAGTGGAATCAAGAACTATCAGAGGG
>APFE030887085.1:107203-120255 GCA_000404065.3 Pinus taeda | reverse complement strand
GGAGACATTCATGGAAGCTAAGAAGAGCTTCACAGAGGCCTCCACGTCAGGTAGTAAAGACAAACTAGAACCGAAGATGGACCCATCAATGCTCACTACCTTTCTAAAGACATGCATGAAGTTGTTGCACAATAGTAAGGCTATGAAGGGACTGTTAGAACTCATCACTAGGTTTGCTGGGTCAGGAGAACCACGAGCAGTCTGAAAGCTAGGGAAACACATAACGCGAACAAGAAGGAAGACGAGATTGATGGCACAAATCGGGGAATATAAAATGGACCAAGTGATTTTGGATCTAGGATCGGACGCGAACGTCTTGCCAAAACAGACATGGGAGTGCATGGGTAGGCCCACATTACAATGGTATCCTATTCAGTTACAATGGCGAACCAACAAAAGATCCTACCGATGGGAAGATTGTAGGGAATAAAGGTATATATCGAAGGTGCAAGCGTGCTTGTAGTTTTCGAAGTGATAGAGATTGTTGATGACAACAATCCCTATCCCGCGCTACTGGGGATAGATTGGGCCACTGACATGAATGAAGTGATAAATCTAAAGAAGCACAAGATGATTTTTGAGAAAACGTCACTACACATAGTGGTACCTTTAGAACCTATAGAAGGATCGCGCTACACAGAGCTAGTGCATGACGACAAGAGCGACGATGATCTAGACTATATCTACAAGATAACCACGCGCGAGCATGATTGGGTGAATCCAATAGAAGATGGCAGGATTTCATCAGAGCGCGAAAGCTCCTGCACCTCAGATTTGGATGAGGAAATAGAACGATGGTAGAACTAGTTACACGAGGTAACCACACTCAATTGCAACATGGTGGTAAGGTGACTACGTTGCATGAAAAAAGAGGTAAGAGATTTGCCTATGTATGATGGATTGACAGCGGTGGATGATTTCCTGAACAAGTTTGAGAGAGAAGTGCTAGAACAACAATGTTTCGATGCTCTAAAATGGGTACTGCATGCTACATCCGCAAGGTGGTGGGGTACGCACTAGCGGAATTCTAAGGACTCGCATGGATGCAGAAGGATGATGCGCCTACGATTTGGGAAACTGTAGATGCGGCTAATAGACAAGTATGACGGATGGGATGATCAATGTGCACACCTCATAAAATGGACCAAGGTCTACGGGAAAGAGCCACAACATGAATGGGTGCATTTGTTCTGTCATACCTAGGATCTCATACCCATGAATTGGTATAATGAGATAGAGCTCCGCCATGGCACGAGTGAATGGGATATCTTGCATGAAGGATTCTTGTTAACCTTCACGTTTGAATATTGTTGGTGGGATACTGTTGATGATGCGCTAAACACGGTAAAAGCAGCTATCTTCAGAATACCATAGGGGCCAATGGAAGTGCTTCAGCTAGAATGGATGACCCATCTAAGCTATGCATTAGAGTGTTACAAGGTAAATATTAAGGAGGATGATGAGGATCCACGGAAAATTAACATTCCAGAAACTGAAGGTTGTCGCAAGGTTCGAGGACCATTGATTGAAGATCTTGACATCACCGCGCTGCTAAAAATGAAGCAGGTAAACATTGGGATGGAGGTTGAACCAAAGTATGCAATGCTCAGTGACTATTGGGTTGATGCCATGGTGGATAAGGTTGTTGAGTTACTCCACGAGTACCAAGACTTATTCCCAACCAAGATTATGGACTTAAAATGGATCATTGGCAACTTAGGGATGATGAAGACCAGCCTAAAACCTGATGCAAAGCCGGTCAAGCAAAGGCCTTACTACTTGAATCCGAAGTATAAGGAAAAGTTCCGTGTAGAACTAGACAAAAAGCTCGCAGCTAGAATTATTGACCTAGTGGAAGAATCCGACTGGCTGAGCCCTATGGTAGTGCAAGAGAAAAAGCAGAAGGAAGAAATAAGAATATGTGTGGACCTCGGGAAGCTAAATGACGCCTGTGTACACGACCCATTCTCGACACCATTCGCAGATGAAGTATTGGAAAATTTTGGTAGACAATAAACACACTCGTTCATAGATGGGTTCTCAGGGTACCACCAGATTAAAGTTGCACTGGAAGATAGGAGCAAGATGACCTTCTCAATGGAATGGGGCTGCTTTCAATACATTTTTATGCCATTTGGGTTGAAGAATGCGCCAGCTATCTTTTCGTGCATCTTTGTTGCCACATTCAAAGAATACATCCACAAGTTCCTAAAGGTCTATTTGGATGATCGGATTGTCTTCGGATTGGTTAAGCACCACGTAGCAAGCTTATGCTTGATGCTAGATACTTGTCGATGACACCAAATTGTGTTGAACCTTGAGAAGTGCACATTCCTCGTTCTCTTTGGGAACCTGTTGAAACATGTGGTCTGCAAACAAGGATGATGGTGGACCCCGTGAAGATTGCAGTGATTCGCAATTTGGAAGCACCACGAAGTGTTAAATAGTTGTGCGCTACCTTGGGACACACAGGGTACTACAAGAAGTTCATCAAAAACTATACCCAAATCACCACACCGATGGAGAAAATATTTAAAAAGGATGTCACATTTTTCTGGAATGATGATTGCATGAAGAGCCTGGATGTCCTAGAGGGGAAATTGGCCTTTGCTCTAATCCTGGTCTTCCCAAAATCTGATGTGGAGTTTCATGTCCATGTTGATGCATCATGTATCACACTGGGATCAGTTCTCACATAAGAGGGTGGAGAGGTCTTGGATCATCCTATCACGTTTGCAAGTCGTAGATTGTCCAAAGCTGAGAAGAACTATTCCACAACCGAGCACGAGGGGTTGGCGATGGTGTACGCACTACAAAAATACCGACATCATTTTCTAGGAGGACATTTCAAGATGTATACAAACCATTCTGCGCTAAAGTATTTGGTCAATAATCCTATGTTGGAGGGGTGCATATGTAGGTGGCTCTTATTTTTCCAAGAATATGACTTTGAGGTTGTGGTAAAACCTAGACACCTTAACGTAGGACCGAATCACTTGTCACATATTGAGACAGGCGAGGAACCTAATAATTTGGAGGAAGGATTACTAGATGCACAACTCTTTACTGTGCGTGTTGTGAATGGGCACTTCGAAGATATAACCAAGAAGGAATTGGTGGTGCACATGGCGGATTTTTCTGCCATCGCGGGGTAGCTATACAAAATGGGAAATGATGAGATATTGCGAAGATACGTACTTGAATTTGAACAAAGTCAGATCCTCACAGAAGCACATGGGGGCGATGTAGGAGGACACTATGCAGGACAAGTGACCGCACAAAAGATTTTTCACGTAGGGTTGTGGTGGCCAACCCTTCACCAAGATTCAAAAGCACACTATAAGGCTTGTGGTATATGTCAAAGGACCAGAAAACCATCGCGGAGGGACGAGATGATGTTAAATCCACAAATGATACTACAGACATTCGAGAAATTGGCAATCGCCTTTGTGGGACCTATCAAACCTCAGGGAACGATGAGCGCACGCTAGATCATCACTGCGACAGAGTACCTGACATAATGGGCAGAAGCACAACTAGTCAAAGACTACATGGCCATGAAGTTTTTGTTTGAAAATGTGTTGACTCGATTTGGCTGTCTGAAGATCTTAATGAGTGATCGCGGAACACATTTCTTGAACGAAACCATCAGTGTGCTCACAAAAGAGTTTGAGGTGTATCATCAGAAAAGTACACTGTATCACCCACAAGATAATGGCATTGTAGAAGCATTCAACCAAATGCTGGAGACTGCGCTGACCAAAGTGTGCAATGCGCAGTGAAGCAATTGGGACCTGTGCGTACCTGCAGTGCTATGGGATTATAGGACAACATGCAAGAAATTGATGGGACAAACACCTTTCCAGTTAGTTTATGGCATGGAAGCTATCATGCTGATGGAATATATCATACCTAGTCTATGCATAGCAGTGCTCATAGGGATGACGAATTGCGAAGCTCTCGAGGAAAGGCTCGCGCAATTGGAAGAACTCGAGGAGGAATGGTTCTTGGATGGTTTTCATCAGCATGTACAAAAGCAACTTGAAAAGGCCTGGCACGACCGCCATATCAAGTTGCACACCTTCAATGCAAATAACTTAGTGCTACTTTATGACAGTAAGTTTGAAAAATTTCTGGGAAAATTCAGAATGCATTGGCTGAGACCATATGTGGTTAAGGAGGTCACAAATGGAGGTGTGGTCTAGTTAGTCAAACTAAATGTAGAACCCTTCCCAGGCAAGGTGAATGACAGCTGCTTGAAGCCCTACATGGGTGGGTCAGCTATCTGACTAGTTGGCAGAAGCATAGTCTTCGTGCTTCGAGGAGTCAGACAAAGGCGTTGGACTATAAACATATGTTGTAGATACCGATATATATGTATGGAAATAATTTAGACACAAAGGTCTCGGAACAATAGATGCAATAGATCTAGCAAGCAGCATCTCAGTGCACTACAAACCTCAGTACAATTCGAGAGCAGTTGGAGGGACTCTGCGCCGAGATCACCGTGCCAACCCAGTGACTTGAGGGTGAGTCACAATGTTTGTGTTGGGGGCCTATTGGGCATGGAACGCCCTAAGGGATGTTTTGGGGCTCAAAGCCCAAGTTTTGACCCAATATTGTTGTAAAGACTGTGAATTGCGGGTACGGAGCGCAAAATATATGGTAGAGTCACAGGGTTGTCCACCCTAGTCTTATAATGTAATGTTGGCCTACCCATGGTTTGCAGACCATGGGATTGTATAAATAGAGCGAGGCTCTAATTGTAAAAGAAAACTAACGAAGTAATAGATAGCAAAGTGGAAGTGAAGAGAAAGAGTCTAAGTGTCCAAGTGTGTCTTGGGTCATAGAGTAGGAGAAGGCTCTGCAGTTGAGTGTGTAGAGGCCTAGTAGTCTGTAGCTAAGTGCGCAGACCCCTACAGCTGAGTGCGCAAACTCCTATAGCTGAGTGTGCAGGGTGGAGTCGAGTCTATAACCAAGGAAGAAAATAATAAAGAGAAGTTTTATCTTAATTTCGTGTATATGTTCTTGGGTTATTACATGTTTGATATAAATTGCAAACATACTTTTTATTTACTCTATAGACCTGTATGAATGATTTATATTACTGAGTATAACTTAAAGCATGCAAGTAAGCTGAATTGATCAACTAACAATGGAACACTAGTAAGGACTTGGGTAATAACAATGTTCGGCCCCTAAGTAGGGCTACCCGAAGGTAGCATCTCAGGCTGTGAGGTACGGGTAAGTGCGCATAGCGATGTGCGTGTAGGGTCAAACCGCGGACCACTTGAACTCATCATACATCTCCAAGGTATGGAAACCTGGTTCTAACACCCTCCCATACTACTTAGGGTGAGACCTCAGTCCGCGCTTCGTGGACTATTGCTGAAAGGGCCAGTAGTACCGAGATTTGTTTGGCTAAATCACCTCTAAGCCTGGGTCAGGCCCCAACAAGCCAACAATGGGAAGTGTTAGGGACAAGCACTATAAACTATTGGGATGTGGGATTTTGTGCTACAAAGGAAATAGGCCCCGAGACATGGGTCTAAAGGTCTCAGCGCCCGAAAGTTAAGCCCCTGGTCATGACCCCTAGTCATATGATAAGAAAAGAGAAAAGGGGCTAAACCAAAGGGGGCTAAGGGGGATCATAGCCCACATTTTCGTAATAATTCAAAGGTAAAATCCCCACTTATAATAAGGCCCCGATAACATAATACAGGGCATTGAAGGTAGATGGGTCGACAGCTGAAGTGTTAAATGAAGTATGGCGCAACATTGAACCAATATGGGGGGCTCAGGAAGTTTTAATGGCAAGGCATGGAGCTCCACTCCTATACATAGAAAAGGCCTATTGGGGCAGGCTCTATTTCTACTCTATGATAGACACCCACATTTAACTCACTCCCTACTCCAGAGAATGAGCCACCCAGGTATTTATGGTGAAAGTGATAGGAAATAGCTAAGTGGCAGGAGAAGTACATCACAATTGAGACGTGGCTTGACAAGTGGCATTTTCATAGGAACAACATGGGAGCACATCATCCATTATCATTTCATCTTCCTCTTTCTTTTTCTTATTCTGTAGTTTCCATTTCTTTCCTACAAGGGATCAAATCCCAATTGTGATCGTTTTGGGCAACGACGCCTTACATAGACCGAGACAGCTAGTCTAGTAGATAGTTGGAGCTCTAGCTTAGATATTTTGTTGCAACTATAATCCAAGCCCCCCACTTCTTATAAATAGGGGGAAGAAACACCGATTGGAGGTTCTAGAATTGATCACCCATAGGGTCTGAATTCTAAGATGCCACTTTGGTTCTATTTTCTTATTCATGGGGGACTTAATTGATGTTGTGATGAATGTATGGACTAGTATGTTGGACTCATATTGGATGAATGAAACTCTCTGGTGATTCCAAGCATGATCGATTTGTAGTATGTTTTCCTTTTTGTAACCTTGTTTCATAAGGTGATTTTCCTTCTCTGAAATAGTGTAATGAGATTGTTGGTTTCTCCCCAATTCATGGATTTACCTTGGTTGCTAAATAGAGAAAGTGATTGTGTGTATTACAGATTTACTTGTGTTATTCAATAACCTACAATACTTGTAACTAACTACAGATTTACTTGTGTTATTAGAATAGCCTACAGTACTTGTATGAGCACAACCTTTCTCACATTATTTGGTGATAGAGGTACCCATCTTATAGGCATGAAACCTCAATAGTTTCTATCACTCCACCTCCTTCCTCTTCCATATTTTTGTTGTAACATTGTAGCTAAGGATTCTACTGGCCACAACCCTAGGCATATATTTCCCTCCTTCTTCTCTTCCTCTCTTCCTCTCCACCATTACTACAACTTCAGTATTGAGTTGTCTCATTGTTGTGTGTCGGCCACCAGAACAAGCCATTTCTCTTTGAGATTGCCCCAGTATACCCCCCTCATTTGGATCCATCTATTGGCTTGAGACTACCTTAATGAAGGCTTATTGAACCAAGCCTTCTTATTTTTATTATAGGACAGTTGGAGTGCACAAGAAACCCCACTCATAGTATTCCATGTACTCCTCTACTGAAGATGTCCTAGGCACTGGTCTATAATCAACCCAGAGGCTGTCTCTAGGGGGATTTGTATCTGTCCTGTAGAACTTGTGTTTCTAGTATGATCTGAAGTGCCAACATCTTTTTGGCACCGTTGCCACATAATGGATTAGAATATTTTTCCCTGAGTATGACAATATTTTACATGTCCTCTGTTAGGTGAGCAAGGGAAGTGTGGGTTGAAGATCTCTCACCTTGGCGACTCCACAGTTTCAATGATATGGTAAGCATCCTAGCGACTCCACTACCCATATCTCTATTTGATAATCTTGGATTTCAAGAAGCCTCATATTCACTCTGATGCTACAATAGCCAAAAAATTTCCCTACCTTTGAACCTACAATCACTCATATAGGGAGGTTTTCGAGATGGTCTTTCTTGCATTCCTAGCCAAAAACATTTCCCTACTCAATTTTTTTGCTATCACTAGTTATCCAAATCATGTCCCTTCATTTCATGAATGGTATACCTCTTTTCCTAGATTCGGTGGGAGCACAGATAGAAGGCCTAAAAAACACCTCAAATAATTGAAGTTGCTCATGTATTCTTTAGAGGAGGATGCCAGAGTCTAGTACAAAACCACACCTCATGGTAGCATATCTTCCTTAAGAAGTTTTCATACAACATTCAATTGCTGTTACAAAAGACTATATCCACCGAATGCTCAATTTGAAGATTGTTGCACATATTTTAATGATGAAGACATTCCTGAGGTTGATGACGCTACTGAAGATGTTTATGGAGCTCTGCTCCAAGAAAACATCCTCTCGCATCAAGAAGCATCACTTAATGAGAAAAAATAGAGTAACAGAATGTCATCGACTTGCCAACAAACCTTCAGGGGTCTGATTCAGTCAAATGTGATGTTTCCCCTTCCTATGATGAATATGACTCTAGTGAAGATTCAAGTGATGCAGAGCCACTACGCTTCCAGTTATGGGAAGCTACACAAGAAGATGAGGCCCATGAGGAAGTCAGCGAAGAGGCTCTAATTTGCAATGACCATGTTTCGCCTGGAGAACAAGATCAATAAACTCCTCCAATTCATTTTTCATATTATTCAAAGGAGGATGAGATGGTCATGGATGTTCAGAAGGAGTTGTTTTCCAGGAAGTAGGGAGCCTACTCCCAGCAACAAGTTTTTCAAGAAGAGCTCGAAGTTGAAGGACTAAGCAGTGTCGGTGATTATTTATCACAAAAAGTTTCCTACTGGGAATTCTTAGGGAGCCCTCTAGTCTATTACTCTTACTGTTCAAAAGCTAAAGACTCCATTGCATATTTCCAAGAGGGTTGACCCTTCAAAGAATGGATAGCGAAATATCAAAAACAAGATTTTCTTGAAAAAGCTAAAGTTGAGGAGTTGGATAGTAATTGTGGCTTCCCTAACCAAGAAGATATTGGTCAATAAGATGTTTATAAAAATAAGGCAATTGCAAATTTTCCTGGTCAATTCCATGGACCTATGGCAGGCTACATAAAAACATTCTTAAGCCAACAGTAGAGGTTGTTTCAAGAGCATGTATCAAGTTCTTTATTTGAAGACTTTTCACATTACATGCTTGCTTTAATTTTTATTTCTCAGCAGCATGAAGGCACTAGGTCTAGCACCCAAATGTTGGCCTAGCTCCATTGGAGGGTTGAACTCACATAGCTGAATTGAGCCCCATGCATAACTAGAAATGTATATAAATAAGCTCACTAGCTGAGCATTTACTTTCCAGTTTTTAGAATTTTATTTTTTCATTTTAGTTTGATGAAGAAATTACCCTAGCAAATAAAGTCCCTTGGAAATTTTCTGGTTGTATAGATTCATTATATTTCTGACTACATGCCCAATGGCGAAGGATAATAGTCTGCAAGTTCTCAACACCTTGCCCAGCAAGGCATTGTCCCCAATAGGAGCCAGTGTTGTCACTCACTACTTTACAGGTTATCAATTGCCAAGAATGCATAAGAGAAGTGAATTTTGAAGCCATTTCCCAAGTCATAGAAGCTATCAAATCCTAATTGTACCCTCTCCATTACATAGTGCTCAGAATAAGCTTTCCAATGGTATATGGAAGTCCAAAATTGGACTTCTAGATCTGAAGTTAGAGAAAATTTCAACTATCCTTAGAAAGCCTAGAAAGAAAAGAGAAAAGGACAAGGTAAACACTCACCGCAATTGCAAATTGGCAGTTTTTCTAGAGTAGCAATAGGAAATGCAGTGAGATTAGTGATCAGTCGATCTCCAATATCACAAATCAGCTATCGGCAAGTCCAAGGCAGAGCGATATGGCATATCGGCCGGTTAAAGCAGCGATCGTCAATATCGCACTTCGGTAGCACATCATAAATCATGATTGGCATTCAGAGGGTTTCAAGATCCAATCTTATTAGTGGGTTCGGGGCATCGTAGATTGACGATCGGTGTGATGGCATGGTTACAACTCCAAAACCTCACGATATTAATGATGTGCGATAATAGTGTTAAAACATCGAAAGGGCCAAAAAAGGATTAACAAAGAAAACCAATGGAAAACCAAGGCTGGGTGGACCCTTTCTCTCTCCTCCACGTGGCAGTACAGAATGTGATGTGGTCATACAAGGGGCACCTGTCACTCTGTTTTGGCATTTTCAGGGGTCCTATAGGGGAATTTACGAGTTACACATGTCACCACTCACAAGGTGACACATGGCAGTAATGACATCACCCCCTGCAGATCGGTGATCAACGATCACAGAGGTTAAGGCACTTCTATACCTCATTATCTCCCTACTTGTGATTGCGATATGCAGGAAATCCTCCCGGATGTGATGTTTTATTTGTTCTACCTCATGAGGATTTCACGTCTAGACAAGTCAGCCCGCGCTATGGAAAAAGGGTAATGGGTCTTTCCCCTCCCGTAGTGTGATTGTGATACCTCTAATGGGCCCGACCTTGCAGATCAGCGATTCCAGGGTTCAAATGGAAGTCTTAAGGGTAAGCATTGTAAACCATCTAGATATAGGATTTTACACTACAAAGGAAACAAGCCCCAAAACACAGGTCTAAACATCTCAACACCCGAAGTTTAAGCTCCTAGTTGTGGCCCCCAATCATATGATAAGAAAAGCAGAAAGGGACTAAACCAAAGGGTGTTGAGGGAGATCATAGCCCACAGTTTTGTAATGTTTCACATGTAAAATCCCCAATTATAGCAAGGCCCTAATAGCACAATACATGGCATTGAAGGAAAATGGATCGACAACTAAAGCATTAAATGAAGTATGGTGCAACAATGAACCAGTATGGGGAGCTTAGTAAGACTTAATGGCAAGGCATGGAGCTCCACTCCTATACACAACAAAAGACTGTCAGGGTAGACTCTATTTCTACTCTGCAATAGACATCCATGGTCAACTCACTTCCTACTCCAAAGAACGAGACACCTAGGAAGTTATGGCAAAAGTGACAGGAAACGATCAAGCGATAAGAGAAGCACATCACAATTGAGGCTTGGCTTGACCAGAGGCCTTTTCATAGGAACAGCAAGGGGGCACATCCTCCATCATCTTTTCATCTTCCTCTTTATTTTCATTATTCTTTAATTTCCATTTCTTTCCAAGAAGGGATCGAATCCCAATTGTAATCTTTTTGGGCAACAACGCCTTACATAGGCTGAGACAGCTAGTCTAAAAGAAATTTGGAGCTCTAGCTCAGATATTTTGTTGTAACTGTAATCCAATCTCCTCCTCTTCTTATAAATAGTGGGAAGAAACACTTATTGGAGGTTCTGGAATTTCTCACCCAAAGGGTTTGAATTCTAAGATGCCACTTTGGTTCTATTTGATTATTCATGGGGGACTTGACTGATGTTGTGTTGAATGTATGGACTAGTATGTTGGACTCATATTGGATGAATGAAACTATGGTGATTCCAAGCATGATCAATGTGTAGTATGTTTTCCCTTCTGTAACCGCATTTCATAATTTGTTTTTCCTTCTTTGAAATAGTGTAATGAGATTGTTGGTTTCTCCATGATTCATGGATTTTCCTTGGCTGCTAAATAGAGAACAGTGCTTCTGTGTATTACAGATTTTTTTGTGTTATTCAATAGCCTACAATACCTATAGTAAATATAGATTTACTTGTGTTATTAGATTATCCTATAGTACCTGTATGAGCATAACCTTTCTCACACTGTTTGGTGATGGAGGTACCCATGTTATAGACATGAAAACTTAATAAGAACTTTGATGTTCCTATCACTACACCTCCTTCCTCTTCCTCTGTTAGAACATTGTTGTTGAGGATTTTTGTTGGCCACAGACCTAAGCATCTATTTCCCTCCCTCCTCTCTTCCTCTCCACCATTACTACAACTTCAGTATTGAGTTGTCTCATTGTTGTGTGTTAGCCACCAAAAGAAGCCATTTCTCTTTGAGATTTCCCCAATATACCCCACACATTTTGATCCATCTATTGGATTGAGTCTACCTTAATGAAGGCCTATTGAACCAAGCACCTCTTATTTTTATTATGTGACAATTGGAGTGCACAAGAAACCCCACCCGTAATTTGATGAGCCCCATAAATGGGTAACTATGGACTCATTTTTCCTCCTAACATAGTTTAATCGACCATTCTCTTAGCTTATTGCATGTTTATTTATTATATTTATGCTTATGGAGTGAGTTGGGTTGGTCATTATGCCATGGAGTCTAAAGTGTGTTTAACGAAAATTTTTGTTCAATTTTTTAGATAAAGTCAAAGATTTAATGGATAATTGGCAGCAATAATTCAAAGTAGACAAGGGAGAGGATTTATAGGAGGGTATCCCCCTCATTTATGACTCCCCACTTCAAATTCTCCATCATGCATCTCGGAGCACAAACAGCCACATCAATGCCCTAGGAGGCAGCTAAGCAACTCAAGTTTTGGGGGAAAGCCTCCCTGATTTTAAGGAAGCTATTGGGAGCTTTAGTTGTATAAGTAGAGAGGCCTAGGGCCTCATTATGGAGTTAGTCAAATTTTCGAATTTTTGTTGCAGCTTTGCTCTGCTCAACTTCGAGCTTACTTTTTTTGACAGTTTCATGTAATCCAGTTATTATTTTGATAATAAAGATGAGATCCTTTTTGAACTAGCACTGATTTACCTCAGAGGGATCAAGATCTTGGGTTAGGTCCCAATCCAAGCATCTAATCTCCTCTTGTTTTGTTTCAGTTTATGAATTAGTTGTTGTTAGATAAATTTCTTTGTTGGTTAAAAATAGGTTGCTTTTGGCGATTTAGAAGGTTGTTTTCATTTCAGTTTTCTGTAGCAGGTTGAAAAGTGAAAGGAAAAAGATATAAACTGGCCATCAATAGATCCTTGGCCTCCTTTCCTCCCTTTCGGACCATGAACTAAGGCCAAGACCCTCTTGCTACCACAAAAACACAGATTTTCCTTCTCCACAGGATTTCTAGTGTTGCAGTTTGTTAGAAGGTTAATGCTTTGCTTTAGATCTATTTCATCATGCTCACTTCTGTCTTGCAATAAGTTTCCTTCCATGCTTTCTCTCATTATAGCATTCTTCAACATTTCTTTCCATAGCCCATGATTTAGATTAGCTTGATGCAAAATCCTGTTTTTTGATGTACTTAGTTTCCTTGCTTGCTTAATCTTAGTGTTTTATTTTTAGTTCTCTGGTAGCAAATATCTTCTCACAACAAGTCAGCCAATCAGCCATCACCACCTCTCTTTGATCTACATTCCACAGGTCACCCAAAGTTCCTCAAATCTTCCTTAATTTTAAGGCACTTTCCTATAGACTTTCCTCTCTTTCCTTGAACTGTTGTGTGTGGAGCATGATTGTTCAGAGGTCTTTGTTTCAGCCGGATGTATTCCCCAGGAAGTTTTGTACACCCCTCCCCGCGGGGGTCCGGGGGCCAGCGGTCCCCCGGCGGGGGCTCGGGGGCAGCGCCCCCGAAGCTAAAAACAAATG
>APFE030887085.1:76636-104063 GCA_000404065.3 Pinus taeda | reverse complement strand
CGGATTTGCTGTAGGTTGTGTCTCTTCATTTTGCTGGATAATAGAAAGGAAGGACTGGCTGTTCGAGGTGGACGTAGCCCAAACTGGGTGAACCACGTATATCTGTGTCTCTCTTGTTTTGTGTGTTTTGTGCGTTTTCTGTGTTTATATTTCTGCAATATTTTATGTGTTCCATTGCTCCGTAATATATAATTTTCTAACATGAACAAGTCCGACCATATTTCTATCTCCTAATCATTCTTAATGGAACCTAGACACATTAACACGTCATCCTATCCTTTAGCTACCCTTTCCATGCACTTTCCTACCTTCTAAACCTCCAAAACTGCTCTCGGCATCCTCCTGTAGACCTCCTGTAGATCCTGTGCAACCTCTTGTAGATTTTCCTGTAGGCTTCTTTTTGAAGTCTGATTGTGGGAAAATCCTCTAGAAGGCCACCTGGGACCTACTAGGACCCATACACACCATCCTACACCCCTAAAAATCCCAAAGTCACCCTCCATTGCCACCTAATCACTGCCACATTCACAGTCAAATAAATTACATGCATGACATTTTCACATAAAAATACACAAAAATCCAAAAAGAGTTGTTTTTGCTCATTTACTTCTAGAAATTGCTTGAGTAGATGTTGTTTACTTCCTAAGTAGGTAATGGCATTCATTTCATGGTTTTCCATCTCTCTTTTTGCAAAAGTAGGATTAGTTGGTTAAATAGGGTTTGCTAGGTTTACTTTACATTTCAGTCTTCTTTTCCTTTCTACAAGTATAGTAGCCTCTGTAGAGTAAGCTTTCCTATCTTTCATTACATATAGAGCTTCTTCTGGAATCTATAGAAGTTGGCTTGAGATCCTAGTGATCTTGTGCTAGCTGACCAAGTGACAGCCTGCAGTAAGAACTAGTACTTGTGCATACAACACCGTCACTTCCAAGTTTGTTACGAACTACTGGGTTGATAAAAGTAAAGTAGGAAACCCATGAGTTACAACATTATTGCTGCAATACTAGTGCTCACCACTTTTTGGTGCCATTATCGGGGAAGCGTCAGAGTATTTTGCGGTTACTGCTTTCTTCTATTCTCTACTACAACATTCTGCTAAGTATTTTATTTCATAAAATGTAGAGTAGTTGTTTCCTTCAGTTCCTGCATTTCCTTTATTTCCTTTTCAATTCTACAATTTCCATTTCAGCAAGAGTAGAATAGTTGTTTCTTTCAGTTTCTACATTTCCTTGCTTTCATTTTCAATTCTACAATTTCCATTTCAACGAAAATAGATTAATCATTTCCCTGCTTTCAGTTCTGCAATTTCATTTCAGCAAGTTCATTTCAGTTAGTTACAATTTGTTTGTTCAATCAATTTCAGTTTTGTAGGTACAAGTAGTGAAAAAAACAAAAACCAAACAAAAGTATTTCCTTTCATGCCTCGTAGGAACAGTGATAATTCAGGAAAATTCTTTCCCAACACCCCCGCTGCATCACATAGCCACCCTTCTCTCTTCTTCAGTGGCAGTGATCGAGAAGAACCTTTAGGTGAACAACCAGAGATATTTGAAGAACCTATAGGGGAAGAAGAAGAAGAAGACATCCCTCCTGAGACAATGGCTGAAAACAAAAATGCTAGGGGGAATGGAGAAAGAGTAGAGGGTACCTTTCCCATTCGGGAAACCAATGGGGACACCAAAATGAAGAACATAAGCCCTTTAGCTCTACCTCACTTCCATGGTTTGACTACAGAAGATCTTGACACCTTTTTGTTTGAGTTTGCTGTTATCTGTTGAACCTATGACTATGCAGAAGATGAGAAAAAGTTGAAACTATTTCCTTCTACTCTCAAGGTTGCAACATTATGCTAGTTCATGGGGTTACCTGGAAATAGCATCACAACTTGGGCTCAGATGCAGTAGGCCTTTGATAAAAAATACCGAGACTACTATAGGTCAAAAGATACCAAGGAAGAAATCTTCCAAATGACCATGGGAAGTGATGAACCCTTGGAAGATTACGAAGAGAGGTTCCATCTCAGTTACAAAAGGGCTAGGTGTTCACTTGACCCTGAATCTCTGATGTTGGTCCTGCTTAGGGGAATTTTGGAAGACCTTCTAGACAACCTCCAATTACTGGCTGGGGAAGACATCTACCAACTTCCTTATCAGGACATAAATACTGTCTTTAGAAATCATTCTAGAGTAGCAAGAAAGAGAGGTAGGTGGAGTGAACCCATAGCCAGTACCTCCTCATCCAATTCATTCATCAAAGGTGAACTTGGAAACATGCTAGAAGACTTTAAGAGTGAGATGTTGTAGAATTTTGCCATGCAAATGGATACCTTGCATATCAAAAGGAAACAAGAGGATGCAGAGAGGGCTTTGGCCATTTTTTGTCCTAGGTGCACCAGGCAGCATCCTAGGAATGAATTCCAATTGAACTCTATAGAGGCTTGTTCAGTCTATGAAGAAGATCATTCTATAGAAAAGTGCCCTTCCTTGCCCGAACTTAAAGTTGTATACCAGGGAGCCAAAGGAACCACTGAATCACTCTATTTCATGAACCATAGGATACTGCATGGACCTAGACCATACCAACAGGGGATGCAAGGGACATCCCAGGCATACTACAACCCCAACCAAGTCACTCCCATACCTTCTTGGGGCCCTCCTTCTCATCCTTCCTGGCTCACGCCTCCTCCTTGGTCCTATCCATCTCAGTATCATGCCTAACCAACCGCTCATTCATTTCAATCCTATGCTCAGCCACAACCTCAGTGGAATGTGTTAGGGCCTAAATCTATCTCAGGCTGAGAAAGGCAGGTCTAGGGTAACATCAAACCATGCTTAACCTGGTAGCTAGCTCTACCAGGCCAGGAGAGAGCTCTCTCCTTGTCAATCTTAGGAAAATATAGCAAATGAGGCTTGAGATGACTGATGTAAAGACTAAATTTAGGCTAGGTAAATGCATAGAGGAGTTTGATTGAGTTTTATGTTGGTTTGCTAGATCACATGTGAAAGGCAGATTTGTGTCTGGGGAATGGACTCAGTCTTGTAGATTTTTTTGTGGGGTGAGGTAGGAAAATGCTTTAGTACTTTAAATTGAATGAGATGGAGAGTCTTAAGACTAGTGAGGAGTTGGAGAGGGCATGAGAGTCTCAGGAGTCCTCTTCCAATATTTGAAAACATAAAATACTAAACAAACCCTAGGTAGAGCACTGCAACATCAATGATTTCTACCTTTATCCTTGATTCATTTAGTTCAGTAGAAAAGAGAGAGATAATGGCATACATAAACACATGTAAAATTTAATTACAGAAGAAGAAACAATACCAAATCAACTTGCCACAAGAATCCCACAAAATGCTGCAAACACTGGCTTATTCCTTTGCCAAACTGCAGAGATAAATGTACAATGTTGTTCAAAGCTTTCACAAGAGTCCAACCTTTACCAATGACTGAAAAACTACTAGATATAGGCCAAAAACAACTCATGCTAGGCTTTAGGGGTTGAATTCATGAGTTTAGCAACTGTTTCAACAAGATCTAAACTAAGAACTGAAGAGTAGGCAGTGGAACAACTTGCCTCTAAAACCTAGGAAACTAATTCATTCAGTTTCAAACTACCTTTTCATGATGTATCTACCTCCATGAGTGAATTTTTAGCATTTTTACATCAAATTCCATCAAGTTACATCAAATTACATCATGAGTTTGACTATGAGAGAGATAAAAGTCAAACTGAGAAAAAACTAGGCGAATAAACAATTTTTTTTGGCAAAAAAGTCAATTTTCCATCTTGTGCGTCGTGCCACTGTCCATGTGCGTAGCACCTTTTTGCAGCTGATTTTGGAGGCCTTTCCGCTGACAAAATTTTCTCCAAGTGGGCTTGTTAGAAAGTAATATCTATACACATTCGAGAATAGGTGGAATTTCTAAATTTGGTGTCCATTGGCCCCTCCAAAAGTGAGTTCTCCCAACATTGCTTCTTGTGTGCCCAAAAAGGGGCAGAAAGGGCATTTTTGACGTGTTTTTGACCCTTTTGGAAGCTCAAAACTTGACACAATTTCTTGGACATTTGTGGGCATTCATATTTCTGCATGAAAAATCCAAAAATGATGAGTTTTCTTCAGAGGAGGTCCCTAGCAAAAGCGCGCTCAAGGTGGCACAGCGCACCAGGTAGAAAAACCTATGTTTTGCTCCAAAAATTCAAAATTGACCTTTAAAGTCTTTCCTCAACTTGGCCTTTAAAGTCCTAATTCTTGCTTTGCAACTTTTGTTTCTTGCCAAATAATGAAAAGCCATGTGCCACAACATGTCCTTCTCCTTGTTAGCCTTATCCAGTAGCCTCTCCAAATGCATGTTCATCTTCTCCAACCAAGACTCCTTGTCATTCTCTATCTCTTTTTGAATGGAAGTCAAAGTGACATGGTTCTCTTCATCATTTTGCTTCTTAAGTTTCAACATTTATAGCTCCATTAGGCTTTTCTTATCCTCCAATTGTTTGTTCTCTTTCTTATTTGTCATCTATATCATCCTTGTGCATCTTCTCTTTGCCTTTTCTTTGTTGCTTATGTTTCTCCAAAGAGCTATCACTGAGTGTCTCTTCCTCATAGTCATATTCACTGTCTCTTTCCATAATGCTTGTCTTAGGAAAATGATGAGATGAAGGTATTTTGGAAAAAATGATGATGAAAGAGGGATGAAAGAGAAAAATGGTGATGAGTGTGAAGATATTTTACTCTTAGGAAATGAAATTAGGGAAAGAAGGGAATAGTTTTGGGAGATTAGGGTTTAGTGAGGGATTTAGGGTTTTATGAGGGAATTAGTTACTTTAGGGGAGTAGGATATGGTAAAATAGGATAAATGGAGTGTATTAGGGTATTAAAAGAGTGAAAATGGGTTTTGATGATGGTTGTAGGGTTTTTAGGGAATGATAGTGTTTAGGAAAAGGGAATTAGGGTTTGGGAAATAGTAGGAAATGTGTATAGGGTTTAGGGTTTGCTGATAGGGGGTAAGGTGAGTGTCAATGGGAGGGGCAAAGTGAAAGGGAAATATAGAAATTTTAGTGTAGGGGCATGCGATGTGGGAAAATCATACAAGGGAGTGAAAACAACAAGAAAAACAAAAACCCTAGGTAGTTTTGACAACACAACTTTGAGGCAACTAGGGTTTTATTTTTAAGCACTCACATCACCATCACAGATGAAAAAATATCTTGCTAGGGATAATGGGAGGATGTATTTACTTTTAGAGAGGTTTTTTGCAAATTTGGAGGCTTGGAAAGGTAATGAAATGAGTTTTTGAGCTTAGTTGACAGGTGCGTCGCGCCAAGGAACAAGAGCATAACGCCTTTTTTCAGACCAGTTTTGGAGGCCTTCCCAATGTCCAAATTGGGAACAGGATAGCTCGTTGGAAATATTATTGAGTCTAATTTCCAAAAAAAAATTAATTTTTCAATTTTAAATTCATTTTCCCTGTCAAAAGTCAAATCTCCCAATACTGGTCAAAATGTGCAAAATTAGGTTGCCTAAAGGCAGAGTGTAGTTGCAGTCAACTTTTGAAGGTCTTCCTCAACCCAAAATTGAGCTAAGGATAGCTCAGTGGAAATACATTTGTCTTGAGTTATCATTTCACTCATCAAGAAAGTAATTTGGCCAACCAAGCTATGAGAAATCTTGATTTTCCCAAGGCCACTCCATAAGTGTAGCAACCCTCCTGAGGCAACTTTATTGTTGACATTTTTCTAAAACCATGATACCTGTGTAAGAAGTGAAGGATGTTTTTCTTCCTTGGTGTATTGTGGACAAACAGCTCTCTCATTTTTTCCAAATTCATTTTTCCTTGCTCAGAAGCATCATTTGAGTAAAACCTACCCCGATGTGTGGAACACGGGATTTGTCGAAATGAAGTGAAACGAAAGGGAAAAGGAGCTTCTAAATTCTTGAGAAAATTTTAGGAAGTAGGGAGGGATTAAGGAAACATGGAAAAGTGGAATTTCAAATATTTAGTGAGGGGAAGGGGTCCAAAAGGGCAACACATAGGCCTAGCCTAGAGAATTGTCAAATTGTAGCAAGAAACTAGGGTTTGCGCGAAAATGAGGAATTTGAGGGATATCAGTGATGGGAAGTGTTTAATAAGGTACATTAAGGATAGAGGAAGGTGGATGAACATCAGGATACAAGTTTTGTTGATGATTTGACCATCCAAGATAAATTACCTTCAAAACCCTAGGAGAGGGGAATGAACCTTACCTAGACATAACTGAAGATGAACAAGGTGTAAAATGACCCATTGGAACCTGACATGATGATGACAACCATCTGAATGATGGTACACTCAAATGAATGGTGACATGGACCGACATTTGGAAAACTTTAAAAGGAGTGAAAACAAAACCTAGA
Source organism: Pinus taeda (assembly GCA_000404065.3). NCBI lineage: Eukaryota > Viridiplantae > Streptophyta > Pinopsida > Pinales > Pinaceae > Pinus > Pinus taeda. The sequence continues at coordinate 97,674 of APFE030887085.1, read as the reverse complement.
CCTAATACCTAATGACCAAATTTTGCTTGAAGATTCACTGAAATGAAAAAATTTGACTTTGACACCTTAAAATCACTTTGCAAGATCATGTTTGATCATTGGAGGAAGGTTTCAAAGAATGATACTAAAATTGGCTCCAATGGGGGTGGTAGCTCCTTGGAGGTGCTAAGAACCACAGATCTTTGGGAGAGCAGACAAGTGCCTTCATCCATTGGGCAATGGAGTTAATGACTTCAAAACACCCAAAAACCAATTACTATGAAACTTTGACTCAAGACTCATAGTTGAACTGACTAATTCAAAACTGAAACAAGACTCTCAAAAGCTGAAATTGGACACTCAGCTAAAACTATCTTTAAACTGACTGAAACAAAAAATGACTCAAGACCTAAACACAACTGACAAACTAGAAAATATGCTCAAAATGAAGCTTATTCAATACAACCTTCTCTAGTTGTTCCATTCATCACCTGATCAAGTGAAATGAGACAACCAATGCAACCAAGTAAGCATTTTGGTTGTTGTTTGCATTATCCACAAGTTCTTTCTTATGAACAACAAGAGAGAACTACTGAAAGGAAACTCCCATGACGACTTGGAAACAGATCTGTTGAATGATATGGATTCTCTATCCGCCTCCAAAAACACTACATAAGGATCTTGAAGTTCACGCACACTGGGACTTAGCTCATCCAATGGATTACTTCTCTTCTCCTCATAGCATGAATGAAAACTTTGATCTGAGCTTTGTGATGAGACTCCTGCTAAAAATGACAAAGAAACCAATTGCCGGATCAAGTTTCTATCAATACACATTTCAAGCTCACATGTAGTCAATGGAGAAGGACTTTATCTGCAGACCTAATCCAAAACATCAGCTATTGGATCATGAAAAACTTGAAAAGACTACTGCAACTCATTTTCAATTAGTTTTGATGAGATTACATGATTTTCTACAAGTTGCTTATTTGAAGATGTACTATGCAATTTACCCTTCAAAAACTAAAATTATTCAAAAAAAATGGTACGGAATCATCTTGTATCATTTGATCATATGTGCTAGATTCCAAGTCTTCATCTGCAACTTGACAATCAATGGGATTCAGGGGCTACAAATCTGGATATGAAAAGTCTTGAACAAGGTTTTCATTTCCCTCAAGATGGTCCAGATCAAAACTTATCGACGATTGATTTCTAATTGCATGAAAGTTGTCTCTGATGAACTGAAACGAAGCAAAACAAAAAGGCAAAGATCCTTCACTTACTTCAAAATTTGCTACACTTTCCTTGTCATTTCCATAGCTGATATGCATCAGTTGATCAATGTATTCGAGTTGTTTAAAGTGAACTTCCTCCTTCCACAAACTAGTTGCTGATTTGTCTGCAAGATTGTCTTCTGTTTAGAGAACATAATCATCATCATGTTGATCAAACTAAGGAAAATCATCAGTATAAAAGACATCATCAAGCATACATGTCATACCAACAGATATTTCTTCTCCAAGATGATCTATAAAACAATCATTATCAGATCTATGACAACTGGGATAATAAAGAAGATGTTTTGGATCAGCAACTTGTTCTTCTTCAATCAGCGAGCCATGGGCTTGAACATTATACTCATTCCTTGTGGTGATACTTTGCCTCATCTCTTCCACTACACTTACCAAAATTTCAAGGTTTACCTCTAGAGATGTCGATTCATCCAGATCTATGTTTTTCATCGCTTCTTCCTTCAACTTTTCCCTTCGGATCAAAAAATGAGCCTCTACATCTACTACACTATTCTACATCTCTTCAAGTGTTGCAAGATTCCTTTCTCTCAGCTAAAACTCCATTTCCAGATCATAGGCACCTAGGTAGTAAAGAGAGCAGATCCAAGAGGAGGTCTTATATTAACTGGCATCGAATAATAAAATTGGTTAAATCTGGCAGAAAATTGTTGTATTGTCTCCCCTAGCAATCTTTTTTGCTGGTTATACTCTTCTATAATCAAGAAAATATTTTGTCCGATCATCCACCTATCAAGGAAAACTTTGACGAACCACTGGAAATCTGAGATGCTCGCATCAGGCAGGGTTTTAAACCAACTCTTGACTTTGCCTTGCAAAGAAAGAGCAAAAAGCCTAATACTGACATCTTCTTTATCAACTTTAAAAAGGTCAAGAAAGGACTCAAAATTCAATACATGTCTCTCAGCAGTGATATTGTGGCATTCACCATCAAATCTTGGTAGACATAGATCATGATTTTTAGGGAAAGCATGGGATATAGGAGGTAAAATTAGAGGCATGTATCGATCTAGAATTTTACAAGGTATAGGGGTATGTATAGAAAGTATAGAATCAGTCTTGGTCTCTTGAGGCTCATCACTTTGAAGACGGTCATCACAAGATTTTGGAAAAAGGTCTTGATCAAGCTCAAAGGCATGCAAATCTTTGGTATTCACAATATTCAAAGGGAAGAAATCAAATGTAGGCTAAGGATATTTTCTCAAATACAATATACTTTGCAAAGTCTTCTTGACATTCTTAGGAAAAGAGAAGAAATAATTTATAACAAAGAACAAAATGTCTTAGATGAAATTCCAACTTAAATACCTGATCTCTCCATATTGTCCTTTCATGTTTCTACTGGTCAGTTTCATCCCCCAGTGGAGTCCTTGGATCTGATCTTGAAGCTGATTTAGAGTCGCCAGGTGAATGATTTCAGCCTTGCTGGTGTCTGATCATTGTCCACCATCAACAATCAGATCTGAACTTGATACATGTACTGGGGCAATTTTCAAGTTAGATGTTTAGTTCATAAACTAAACTGGAGATTGACTGAAGCAACATTCATCTACTTATGCACTCGCAAAGCAAGAGCAATTAGAAGGCTACTTGGATAACTTCAGGCTCCGTCTATAGTTTATAAAGAAAATAACATTAACGAGCAAATAATTAGTTTTTCTTTCCCCAGTATGGTCGCCATTATGTTAGGGCTTAAATCTACCTTAGGCTTAGAAAGGCAGGTCTAGGGTAACATCAAACCACGCTTAACCTAGTAGCTAGCCCTACCAGGTCAGGAGAGGGCTCTCTCCTTGTCAATCCCAAGAAAATATAGCAAATGAGGCTTGAGATGACTGATGTACATACTAATTTTAGGCTAGGTATATGCTTAGAGGAGTTTGATTGAGTTTTATGTTGGTTTGCTGGATCAAATGTGAAAGGCAGATTTGGGCTTGGGGAATGGACTCAGTCTTGCAGATGTTTTGTGGGGCGAGGTAGGAAAATGCTTTAGTACTTTAAATTGAATGATATGGAGAATATTAAGATTGGTGAGGAGTTGGAGAGGGTATGAGAGTCTCAGGAGTCCTCTTCAAACAGTTGAAAACATAAAAAACTAAACAAACCCTAGGTAGAGCACTGCAACATCAATGATTTCTACCTTTATCCTTGATTCATTTAGTTCATCAAAAAGGAGAGAGATAATGGCATACATAAACACATGTAAACTTGAATTACAGAGGAATAAATAATACCAAATCAACTTTCCACAATAATCCCACAAAATGCTGCAAACCCTGGTCCATTCCTTTGCCAAACTACAGAGATAAATGTACAATGTTGCTCAAAGCTTTCACAAGAGTCCAACCTTTATCAATGACTGAAAAAATACTAGATATAGGCAACAAACAACTCATTCTAGGCTTTAGGGTTGAATTCATGAGTTTAGGAGCTGTTTCAATAAGATCTAAACTAAGAACTAAAAAGTAGGCAGTGGAACAGCTTGCCATTAAAACCTAGGAAACTGATTCATTCAGTTTCAAACTACCTCTTCATGATGTATCTACCTCCATGAGTGATTTTTTAGCATTTTTACATCAAATTACATCATGAGTTTGACTATGAGAGAGAGAAAAGTCAAACTGAGAAAAAACTAGGCGAAAAAACAGAGTTTTTGGCAAAAAAGTCAATTTTCCATCTTGTGTGTCATGCCACTGTCCCTGTGCGTAGTGCTTTTTTGCAACTGATTTTAGAGGCTTTCCTGCACACTAAATTTTCTCCAACTGGACTTGTTGGAAATTTCTGTCCGTCTACTTTCCATAACAAGGGAATTTCTAAATTTGGTGTCAATTTTCCCCTCCAAAAGTGAGTTCTCCCAACACTGCTTCCTGTGTGGCCAAAAAGGGGCAGAAAGGGCATTTTTGAGGTGTTTTTGACCCTTTTGGAAGCTCAAAACTTGACAAAATTTCTTAGCTCTTTGTGGGCATTCATACTTTTGCATGAGGAATCCAAAAATGCTGAGTTTTCCTTCAAAGGAGGTCCCTAGCAAAAGCGTGCGCCAGGAAGCGCGGTGCACAAGGCAAAAAAACCTGTGTTTTGCTCCAAATATTCAAAATTGACAAAAAGTGTGCCAAATTTCTTGAAATTTGGGCTGAGTGAATTTCATCAAGTACTATGTTGGGCCAAGGAAGCTTCAGCCAATATCTTGAGCTTATCTTTCACTTTCTTCCTCCTCAAAGTTTTCCTCAACTTGGCCTTTAAAGGCCTAATTCTTGCTTTGCAACTTTTGTTTCTTTCCAAATAATGAAAACCCACGTGTCGCAATATGTCCTTCTCCTTATTAGCCTTGTCCAGTAGCATCTCCAAGTGCATGTTCATCTTCTCCAACCAAGACTCCTTGTCATTCTCTATCTCTTATTCAATGGAAGTCAAAGTGACACGGTCCTCTTCGTCATTTTGCTTCTTCAGTTTCAACATTTCTAGCTCCATTAGGCTTTGCTTCTCCTCTAGCTATTTGTTCTCTTTCTTGTTTGTCATCTATATCATCCTTGTGCATCTTCTCTTTGCCTTTGCTTTGCTGCTTATGTTTCTCCATAGAACTATCACTAAGTGTCTCTTCCTCATAGTCATATTCACTATCTCTTTCCATAATGCTTGTCTTAGGAAAATGATGAGATGAAGGTATTGTGGAAAAAAAATGATGATGAAAGAGGGATGAAAGAGAGCAATGGTGATGAGTGTAAAGAGATTTTACTCTTGGGAAATGAAATTAGGGAAAGAAGGGAATAGTTTTGGGAGATTAGGGTTTAGTGAGGGATTTAGGGTTTTATGAGGGAATTAGTTACTTTAGGGGAGTAGGATATGGGAAAATAGTGTTATCGGGAAAACTAGTGTCCATTCAGAGGTGTTAGTCCCACTAAGACAAGTGTCTATCTTAGAAAAAAACAAACTAAAGTTACTTGTGTTTTCCTTTATGAGAGATAGATGAGAGAGAAGCAGAGAATACCAGCCTCAGTCTTTCACTTGGCTTCTTGCTTGTTTCCTCCCCCCTTTGACAGAGCTTCACCACTCTTTCCTCACTTGTCCCGCTTCAAAGAACACCTATAGAGTCAAAGAAACATAATAAAATCAAAGCATAGATATCTATAACCATAAACAATATAGGATCAGATGTATATTAACCATACAAATTCATACACCAATACAAGATTCAGAAATATACAAGAATATGGAGGAAAACTCAAATAGCTTTATTGATAAAAGTAGTAGAAGAGAGGATTACAACGCAGTGGTCTAACCTAGTGCCATCCTTCCAGCATGAAAGCCCTCTTCACCTCATGAAAAGCTAGATCACCCAACACTACAATGTTTCACAGAGAAACCAACAGCACTTCCTTACAAAAATACAAAATTCTAGCCTTTGGATCTCTAGGATGAGTGAGACATATATAGATATTTGCAAGTGGGTGAGTCAGCTTCTGGGATTTTGATTAATGTCATTTCTCTAATAGTTCTTGGTTCCACTTTGAGATTTCATGATATCTTACTCATCCCTAGGTTAATTCAGAGAGGCAAGTGTCGAATGAGCAGTTTCTAGAAGATTCTCTGGGTTTCCACCTAGAAAATTGCCTCTGCCATTTGTCTACTCTGGCTCATCGCACCCTATAGAAGGGATTTTCAGTATGCATCACACCCTTTGCATATGATAGGTGAGATGCATCGCACCCTCAGCATGGAGCAGTCTGTATGGTCTAGTTTTGACTAGTTCTGAGCAGTTTTTCAGGGAGAACTTCTAGGAAATGATGTAATAAGTTGACCTTGTTCCTTTAGGGTATGAAACAAAAATCTTAGGGGTTTAGAAGCCCTTGGTTTATGGACATATTTGATTGGGGTTGCAGTGCCCAAATATTTCTATAAAAGTTGCCCCCTAAAGCATGAGGTCATAAACCTTTTGATGTCGGGTGAAATGCTTTATCATGACGATTCGAGGTTTTTCGAAACTGAAAGGTGACCTATAGTAAGATACAATACAATACATTATCTTCATGATATTTTCATGATATAGTTGAGGCAGGCATTCCCATGCTTAGCTTTATAAATTCATTTTCACGTACATAGGACAGACAACCGTCTATGTGGCGGATTAATGATTCTGGTAGAGCCATCATCCCTTGGCTTGGATGATTATATGTGCAGCTATGATGTACATTTGATGTCTTTATTTTTCCTGAATATTTCATAGCCTGAATGGATGAAACTAGATCTGATGTCTTCAAACTCATTTAATATTCACTCGAAGTACAAGTTGATCCATGTGAAAAAGTGTTCCGATGTCGAACATGGAAAGATATCGCTTGATTACCAGCCAATGATGTAAGTTGTTAACAGGCATGAGAGGAATCACCGATAATGATGATGACCCTCAAGGTATTGTAGTACAATTCACATGGTGTGAATACATGAGTCGATGTTGAACACCACGTCAAATCTTTCGGTCGAAGGCCATTGATGTAAACCTATCGCCGGAAGTGAGAAACTTGAAATTGAGGCATGCAAGCTTCAAAGTATTGAAAGGGTTGTTCCTAAGTCAACTTCTTGGATAATGAGCTGATGTCGACAAGAAGTGACCCATCATAGGAGGGCCTTAATGAATCCCACATCTACGACACGGAACGAAGCATATGATTTTTTGGAGGTGAAAATGATCTGATGATACAAGGTTCAGGGTGGTGGTCACGAAAAAATGGAGCGTGAAGGTATTGCAGCGGATGAGGTGTAAGTTGGGTTGGTGAATTCCCTAAGCAACTTCTCTTGAACATATCAAAAACAATGAAATGGATTGGTAGCATTAAACCCAAAAATGGATGGTACGGAGGACCAATGGTGATATGAACAGTGAACGGAATAACCCAACCCGACTCAATCATGGTGATGGAGTGAAAGTGTCATGTTCAAGAGCGACCTGCTACCAATAAAGTTATTCAAGTTTTCTTCCCAATTTTTCCCCAGTCATTTCTGACCAGTACCTCTTTATTTTTATCAAGATTGAGGAGGATAACATATGCTTGTTCTATAATTTGTCCTTCGGGCAAACCTGTCGCTATGTTTTAGTGAGCCTAGTGATAGTGAAACTCGCTCTTGTCTATAATGGACAAGTTCATTGCTATTGTTTTAACGAGTTTAACAACAAAGATAACTCGGTCCTTTTCAGTTTTAGAGAGTCTGAAAATAGATGGAAAGGAAAATCCAATAATCCTTTTTCGTAGTATAATCCCTTAAGTCCGAAAAAGTATAAAATAATACGAAAGGGATGACTTTTCCGATCACTTTAACGAGCCAAAAAAGACAAGCGCTTGATCTTTTTGTGTAATGATCCCTCAAGTCCAAAAAGATTAAAATATAGAGGAGGGATGGCACTTCCAATCACTTTAATGAGCTGGAGAGGCTAATTGCTCGACAATCCTTTTATATTTTACGAGTCTAAAAAGAGCTTAAAAGAGACTCGTCTTTGAGGAATGAGTGATATTTTTGAGTAGTAGTTGGTTCCAGGTAAGGTTTGGAACTTTTCAGTCATGACAGTGTAAATAAGATGGCTAACAGAATCACTCATCGCTGTTGTTCCTCAAAAGGGTAAACAATTAAGTGGAGGCGGATGATCGGCTAAAAAGTGGATGAGATGGTAAGAACATGACCAAGGCTCAAAAGTTGATAGTAATACGATCACAAAGGTTATTTACCAAAAGTGGGTTCATTTTTTAATGAGCTTGAACTTTGGGGGAACATATGCTCATAACTAGGTTTATTTTTTAACGAGCTTGAACTTTGCAGAAACATTGATCGTGCCAGTCATATAATAAGTATGCCTCTCATTAGTAGGTTCATTTTTTAGGAGCTTGCCCCATGCACAACTTTGCTTCTGAACCTTTTATATGTAAGCTAGGAATGACCAACTACTGTCCTAGGGGTTAAAGAACTACTGAGGTTAGGTAAGATAGCTTCTCGACAGGAAACCTTTCCTTTACTTTGTCATTTCCGTCGGTCCCAACAAAGGTGAATGGTTGACTAGACCAGTCACCTAACGTAAGCAGTTGAAGTTAGTAAAAACTATGGGGTTAGAGTTACGCAGGTCACTTTTCACTTGTGTACAAAAGGTTTGCATGCCCCTAGGTATAAAGAGAAGTAGAGTTTTTAGGTTACCGTATGGAAGTTCTTGCATTAAAGCAAGGTTGTTTCGTCCGCATTTGCAAACAATACACTTCCTTGGCTCTATCCATCGAAATAGACAAAGGTGAATGGTATAAGCTTCCACTCACATAACCTTTGACGAGGGAATCCTTTTCCAGTCTAATCCCATTTTCCTAAACGGACGGGTCTGTCAGACTAGTCATATATCCTACACGGAAACCTACCTTATATCTGGGGTTTTCCTGCTGAAGCAGACCAGGGCCCATGCCCCTTGGGTTTAGTCACATTCATTGAATCACATGCGCTCATCAGGTGGATGGACTGGAGGTTGATGAGACATTCCTTGTGCAAAAAGACCAGTTAGGGATGGCATTTGACTAGTAGTCATGTTTGAATTGGGGAATGAAAGCTGGTTAACGAGCTGGACCATTCTGTCTTCATATGGGAAACACATCACTCAAAAGAGTGAGGAAACAATAGCTCCCATGCTGTAAATGTAGTCACACCCAAGGAGTAGATTGTAATATAGAGGCCCTTGGACTACCATCACGTTTAGATGAACGGTTTTCCTTCTCAAATTTATAGGCAAATTTGGAAGGATCCCTAACGGTCGACTAGTTCCTTTGTTGCAGCCTGCCATATTTCAAATCTCAGGTAGAAGTGATGGTGAACCAAGTGCTTTCCAAGCAGTTGAGGAAAGGATACTCATGGAAGCCCCTTCATCTATGATAGTACTAGCCATGATCATTCTGTAAGATTGTACTATGATTTGGAATGGTACATTAGATGGTAGGTGGGATCTCCCTAGTAGATTCCAATTGAAGGAAGCGACTAGATTGCTTGGAGGAGGGACCTAATAAACAGCCGGAGATCTCTGATGAACTTCCTTCCTACGGTAAAGATATGGGTAGATTGCCCCCATGTTCATCAGATTCTGTGTTAACAAAATGAATTTGAACGGTGTCATTCTCATTCTCTTTGTTGACTGTATCATCTGAAGGTGGACCTTCTAAAGACAAGACTGGGTTGACTGTTGTCTCGACCTGTTGACTTTGGTCTGGTGTGGACTCAGAGGGTTTATCTTCAATGATAGGTGCTTCAACCGACAACAAAGGTTTGTCAGTCAGATTTTCAACTAGTGATGGACTCCGCAAGATTTTTTTGTATCCAGGAGGAAGTCACTGCGGTGAGGTAGGACGATTATCCAAGACTCTTTTAGCTTCGTCCAGGAATGGACAATGGTGGAGGGCATGATCACCTTCACATAGTCTACAAGGAAATTTAGATCTTCCTTTCTATCCATTAACTTCGTTTTTAGAGGTTGAAGACACCAGATTGTGCAAGCAGGGAGACCAGTCCCTTAAGATCCACGGGATGCAAGGACAATCTCGATGATAGTGGTCCCCTTTGCAAATGACACATGGAGATTTAGGTTTGGATGGTGCAGTGTGTGAATTTTCACTAGATGATGCAAGGTTTCCCCCTTTTGCCATTGGCTTCTTTTTCTTCTTCTCCTTCCCTTTCTTCTTCTTCTCTGTTACTCGGTTTTTAGTGTTACTAGCTTCACCAAGCGAAGAGGAAGAAGGATAGGGAGAAACAAATGAAGTAGATGGTGTGGGAGTGACTTCAGTATCATCTAGTTGCTGATTTGATTACTGAGGAATTATGATTTTTTGAATGACAGAGGTCGAGAAAATCCATGCTGGCAGACCAATTGTGAGTCCCGGAAGGGACAATGTAGCCATATATGGAGCACCAACATCTCCCCAAGAAGAGAAAGGACTAGGATTCCCCCCAAGGGGAAATCCTTGATTGGTGAACTCCATTTTCTCAACCTAATACCAATGAGGGAACAATGATGTTATTTGGATTAAAATAAATTTTATGATGCTTTGATACAACTTGCTTTTTCAATTTTAAAGAGTCGAGAAAAAGCGAAAGATGACTCTAGTCGCCTTCGATTTTTAATAAGCCTGAAGTGACTAGTGCTCAGATGGACCTTTTCTTTTAATGAGTATGAAAAGGAAAAAAAGTGACTACTCTGGAAATATAGACAGAAGGATTACCAAACCAATCGCAAAACTGCAGAATACTTTTTACGTACGGCAGTCAATCTTCCCGAATGTTGTGTTCAGTGCATTGCGATTGATAGATCAGCAAACATGGCTTCCTAAGGATAAAGGATATAGCCTATTGTGGTCTCCCAATATATACTTGATGGTACATGGGAGCACAAGTCTGTATGGGAACTTTTTGTATCAAGGAGGAGGAATCACCCAAGCTACAATGAAAATGATAGTTACCAAGCTTTATGTCGCCGGAATACGTCTCTAGCCTAGACTTCTAGATACTATGCGTTGGGTTCCAAAGCGTTTTTATGTTCATTGAGGTTTATTTTATAGTTGATATTTCTTAAGAAGTTTGGCTTTAAGGTTCATCGCATGATGTATATATAGAATTCCCAAATATACAATCTAAAATGATAAACAGTCGTTTACTTATTTTTTTTCGGAAATGAAAATCCTAGCTACTAAGGAAAGAGAAGTAAAATTATTTCAATCATAGAGCAGAGAGCACACACTAAGATTCACTATCCTAAATCAATTTCTACATACAGTCTAAATGCAAATGCACACGCATGTATTTTTTTTTTCAGTTTCCTTAATATGAGAATGACAAAAAGAAAACTAAGTACAGATCTAAACTATCTTTTTTCAAAGCGACACTTTAGCAACTTCTTGTTCAAAAATGAAAGGAAGACTAAGATGACATTTTCAATTTCAACTTGAAAACTACTTTCGACACTTCAAATAATTGATGATTCGAATCAAATACAATAGCAAAAGTGTAATCGACTATCTAAAAGAGGAAGACTTTACGACACTCTTTTCTTTAACTGAAAACGACACTTGCGACACTTTCAAATCAAAAGACGACAGTTCGATTAAGCTACTTTTTGCAAAGGACTGTAAATGATGAAAAATATATAAAAAAACATTCACAATTCCTTATCAATGGAGGCTAAATAATGTAAAGGAAGAAGGTTTCCACAGTGATATATTGATCATAGACAGCAAAAGTATTAAATAGAGCTGAAAACAATGAAGAAAAAACCAAAATCTGGAGGTAGAAACAATCTCATTCAATCATCACACTTGTAACACAAGGAAACAAGGATGCATCTCACCTACAACACACGGGAAGTGCGATGCATCCAGGTTGCTAATGAGAGACAGTGCGATGGTCAAAGGATGACACTGAGCTCGGTTTTCACTCACAGTTTGTAGCTAAGTTCAGGGATTTAGGCTGAGCTAATGATAGATAGTAAATACAAAGTATAGGGGCTGATCTAATGAGGTTACTTGAGCTACAACCAGGGCACTTAGGATGTTTGCAAGTCAAATGTTTAGTTCATAAAATAACCTAGAGATTGACTGAAGCAGCGTTGATCTACTTTGCAGTTGCATAGCAAAAGCAGTTTGAAGGCTAGCTGGCTTAACTTGAGGCTCCATATATAGTTTATAAAGCAAACAATAGTAACTAACAATCAAACTATTCGCTTCCCAGCGGAGTCACCATTTTGTTATCGGGAAAACTAGTGTCCATTCAGAGTTAGTAGTCCCACTAAGATGGGTAGCTATCTTAGAAACAAACAAGCTAAAGTTACTTGTGTTTTCCTTTATGAGAGATAGATGAGAGAGAAGCAGAGAGTACCAACCTTAGTCTTTCGCTTGGATCCTTGCTTGTTTCCTCCCCCCTTTAACAGAGCTTCGCCACTCTTTCCTCACTTGTCCTTCTTCAAAGAACACATGTAGAGTCAAAGCAGCATAATACCATCAAAGCATAGAGATCTATAACCATAAACAATATATGATCAGATGTATATTAACCATACAAATGCATACACTAATACAAGATTTAGAAATATACAAGAATATGGAGGAAAACTCAAATAGCTTTATTGATAAAAGTAGTAGAAGAGAGGATTACAAAGCAGCGGTCTAACCCAGTGCCATCCTCCCAGCATGAAAGCCCTCTTCACCTCATGAAAAGCTAGATCACCCAACAATACAATGTTTCACAGAGAAATCAACAACACTTCCTTACAAAAATACAAAATTCCAACCTCTGGATCTCTAGGATGAGTGATCCATATATAGATATTTGCAAGTGGGTGAGTCAGCGTCTAGGATTTTGATTAGTGTCATTTCTCTGATAGTTCTTGGTTCCACTTGGAGATTTCATGATATCTTACTCATCCCTGGGTGAATTTAGAGAGGAAAGTGTCAAATGAGGAGTTTCTAGAAGATTCTCTGGGTTTCCACCTAGGAAATTGCCTTTGCCATTTGTCTGCTCTTGCTCATCACACCCTATAGAAGGGCTTTTCAGTATGTATCACACCCTTTGCATGTGACAGGTGAGATGCATCACACCCTCAACATGGATCAGTTTGTATGGTCTAGTTTTGACCAGTTCTAAGCAGTTTTTCAAGGAGAACTTCTAGGAAATTATGTAATCAGCTGACCTTGTTCCTTTAGGGTATGAAACAACACTTTTAGGGGTTTAGAAGCCCTTGGTTTATGGAAATATGGGATTGGAGTTGGAGTTCCCAAATATATCTATAACAAATAGGATAGATGGAGTGTATTAGGATAATAAAAGAGTGAAAATGGGTTTTGATGATGGTTGCAGGGTTTTTAGGGAATGATAGGGTTTAGGAAAAGGGAATTAGGGTTTGGGAAATAGTAGAAAATGTGTATAGGGTTTTGGGTTTGCTGATAGGGGGTAAGGTGAGTGTAAATGGGAGATGGAAAGGGGAAGGGAATTAGGGGAATTTTAGTGCAGGGGCATGGGATGTGGGAAAATCATACAAGGGAGTGAAAACAACAAGAAAATCAAAAACCCTAGGCAGTTTTGACAACACAGCTTTGAGGCAACTAGGGTTTTATTTTTAAGAACTCACATCACCATCACGGATGATAAAATCTATTTCTAGGGAAAATGGGAGGATGTATTTACTTTTAGAGAGGTTGTTTGCAAAATTGGAGGCTTGGAAAGGTAATGAAATGAGTTTTTGAGCTTAGTTGACAGGTGTGTTGCGCCAAGGAACATGTGCATAGCGCCTTTTTTTAGACCAGTTTTAGAGGCCTTCCCTATGTCACAATTGGGCTTGGAATAGCTTGATGGAACGCTTATGGCATCTAATTTCCAAAAAATCTTGAATTTTTCAATTTGGAGTTCATTTTCTCTGTCAAACGTCAAATCTCCCAAGAGTGGGAAAAATGTGCAAAATGTGGCTGCCTAAAGGCAGAGTGTTGTTGTAGTCAACTTTGGAAGGTATTCCTCAACCCAAAATTGAGCTCATGATATCTCATTGGAAATATATTTATGTCTAGTTATCATTTCACTCATCAAGCAAGTCATTTGGCCAACCAAGCTAGGATAAATATTGACTTTCCCAAGGCCACTCCAGAAGTGCAGCAACCCTCCTGAGGCAACTTTATCTTTGACATTTCTCTAAAACCATGATACTTGTGTAAAAAGTGAAGGAGCTTTTCTTGCTTGGCCTATTTTGGAAAAAAACCTCTCTCATTGTTTCCAAATTCATTTTTCCTTGCTCAGAAGCATCATTTGAGTAAAACCTACCCCGATGTGTGGAACACGGGATTTGTCGAAATGAAGTGAAATGAAAGGGAAAAGGAGCTTCTAAATTCTTGAGAAAATTTTGGAAACTAGTGAGGGATGTTAGGAAATAGGGAAAAGTGGAATTTTAAATATTGAGTGAGGGGAAGTGGTCCAAAAGGGTAAAACACAGGCCTAGCCTAGAAAATTGTCAAATTGTAGCATGAACCTAGGGTTTGTATGAAAATGAGGAATTTGAGGGATATCAGTGATGGGAAGTGTTTAATAAGATACATTAAGGATATAGGAAGGTTTATGAACATCAAGATACACATTATTTTGATGATTTGACCATCCAAGAGAAATTACCTTCAAAACCCTAGGAGAGGGAAATGAATCTTACCTAGGCACAACTGAAGCATGAACAAGGTGTAAAATGACCCATTGGAACCTGACATGATGATGAAAACCCTTTGAATGATGGTACACTCAGTTGAATGGTGACATGGACTGACATTTGGACAACTTTGAAAGGAGTGAAAACAAACCCTAGACCTAATACCTAGTGACCAGATTTTGCTTGAAGACTCACTAAAATGACAAAATTTGACCTTGACACCTTAAAATCACTTTGTAAGAACGTGTTTGATCACTGGAGGAAGGTTTCAAAGACTGACACTAATAGAATGCAACTCATCAGGGGTGGAGGCCCCAGTACAACTCTCCTCCCGCTCTTTTGCCGCCACCACCTGCTCAACCACAACCATTGCCTCCTGCTCCACCAAGGCAACCCCAAATGCCTGTCCAGCCGAACCCAAAACCAAAAAATAAACAACCTCAACAAGTATATAGTGGGGAACTATCATGCCCAATTTATGCTGTGGAGATTCAGGAGATTAACTTGCAATTTGGGAAGGTTCTCCCAGATAGCCAACCTCCCCCTAGGGATGCTGAGGAAGATAAAGAGGAAAGTGAACCTAAAGCAATTCCACCCTTTCCTAAGAGACTATCGAGGACAACACAGCCCACCCAAGAAGAAACTAAACTCTGGGAGAATTGAAATAGTTGTGTAAATATACCACTTCTCCAAGCCATAAAAGATGTGCCTATATATAATAGGATGATCAAAGAGAAGTGCTTTAGGCATCTAGGCAGGCGCAAGAGAGATTCCCCAACCATCAATGTCATAGGACAACTGTCGGACCTGATGTTGGGGTAGGTAATCTGTCCAAAATGTTTGGACCCTGGAAGCCCAGTTGTTGATGTCTACATCAATGGCACCATGATCCCACACACCTTGATTGATCTGGGAGCTGCCATTAATGTGATGACAAAGGACACCATACTCAAACTTAACCTCTAGGGCTCCTTGAGGAATACCACGACATTATTGCAACTAGTAGACTGCTCCACCATGACCCTTGAAGGGATTGTGGAAGATGTGATGATCTCCATTGATTCTTGGGAGTACCCTGCTGATTTCCTAGTTCTCCAGCCAAAGGCAAAGCTCACTAGGTATCCTCTCATCTTGGGGAGACCCTGGTTGGCTACTGCCAATGCCTACATCAGTTGTCGCACTGGGAACATGACGATCAAGAACGAGCATATGTCCAAACAGCTAGTCCTATACCCTCCTACCCAACCCTTACTATAACGTGATATACCTCTCTACTTGGAGGAGGAGGATGAGGATGAAGTCTATTCTGCACCACTTTGTGCATTAGAAATTGTCATGTGGGGAAAACTACAAAATGAGGATGATATCATTGAAAATTAATTCAGAGTCCACCCCTCAATACCTTTCCATTAGAAGATATAGTGAAAGAAACCCAAAACAATACCTTAACTGATCTCTGTGTGGCCGACCCGACCTCTTTGCATGTTAAGAATATAGAGTTCAACACAGAAAGAACCTTGAAAATAAATTCATCTCTATCCACTTCCCAGGAGAAGGAGCTGTGCAACTTATTGAGAAATCATTTATATGCCTTTTCTTAGAGTTATAACGAGATGAAGGAAGTGCACCCTTTAGTATGTACTCATCATTTATACATTAAGGAAGATTGTAAGCCAGTTAGGTAGCCTCAAAGGAGGATGAATCTAGCCCTTAGAGACATTGTTAAGGAAGAATTGCAAAAATTACTTGATGCAGGATTCATCTACCCCATCTCTAATAGTGAATGGGTCTCTCCTTTGGTGCTAGTGCCAAAGAAAAATGGTAAGTGGAGAATCTGTTTCGATTATCGGGAATTGAACAAGGCCACGAAAAAGGACCATTTTCCTTTTCCTTTCATAGATCAAGTGTTCGATGGTCTGGAGAGGAATAAGTTTTTCTCTTTCCTATATGGGTTTAGTGGGTACAATCAGATTCAAATCAGCCCGGAAGACCAAGATAAGACCACTTTTACTTGTCCTTGGGGTACCTTTGCATATCAGTCCTTCCTTTTAGTTTGTGCAATGCTCCAGCCACTTTCCAGAGAGCAATATTGAGTATATTTTCTGAACTAGTTCATGATGCAGTGGAAATATACATGGATGATTTTACTCCTTATGGTTCTAACTTTCAAGAAGCTTTATCTAACCTAGGAAAAGTCTTGGACAAGTGTATTGAAATGAACTTATCCCTCAGTCTAGAAAAATGTGAATTTTTTATGACTGAAGGGACCGTGCTAAGTCATGCAATATCTCAACAAGGATTGTAGGTGGACCCCAACAAAGTTGCCATCATCCAAAGGGTCCCACATCCTCAAAAGGTGAGAGATGTCTGAAGTTTCCTAGGCTTAGCTAGATATTGCAGAAGATTCATTAAAGATTTCAATAAGTTAGCCTCTCCATTGTTTTTTCTTTTAGCAAAAGTTGTCAAGTTCGTATGCACTGAAAACTGTCAAGAAGCCCTAGATACCTTGAAAAGAAAACTTATGACTGCCCAATTTTGAGAGGCCAAACTGGGCCCTAACTTTCCACATTCACACAGATGCCTCACGCAAAGCAATAGGAGCAGCCTTAGGACAAATTGATGAAAAGTTACCTTATGTCATATACTTTATATGTAAAAATTTGTCAAAGGCCGAGTTAAACTACATGGTAATTGGGAAGGAACTCCTAGCTATAATACATTCCTTAAACAAATTCAGACATTACATCACAGGTTATCAAATCTTTGTACACATTTATCATGCTGCAATTAGATATTTAACGAACAAACTAGATGTAAATGCTCACATTATTAGATGGTTGCTTTTACTACAGTAGTTTGATTTGACCATTGTTGACAACACTGGTAAAGAAAATGTTGTTGCTGACTTTTTGTCTAGAGTAAATTTTCCCGCAGGTGAAGAAGGAATGGTGGATGATCAAATGCCATATGAACACCTATTTTTTATCTCATTACTCTCTCCATGGTTTGCTGATCTAGCAAACTACTTGGTTTCAGCGTAGCTCCCACCACACTTGTCCTCAAAGGAGAAAAGCAAGATCATGAGGAAAAGCACCCCTTTCACCTAGATTGGGGGAAATCTCTTCAAACTTGGCCCAGATCAGATCTTGAGAAGATGTGTTAGGGAGGAGGAAGTTTTTTACATTCTCCTGACCTATCATGATGGGTCTTGTGGAGGCCATTTTGCAGCAAAGAGGACTGTGTTCAAAATGTTGCAAGTAGGCTACTATTGGCCAACTCTTCATCAAGATGTGAGGAGGTATACCATCCAATTTGATTGATGTCAAAGGATGGGGAAATCTACTCCAAAGGATGAGATGCCCATGCAACCTCAAGTGACCTTTGAGCCATTTGCGAAGTGGGGCATGGACTTTGGGGGTCTGTTATAGACATATTTGGGCACTGAAACCCCAATCACATATGTCCATAAACCAAGGGCTTCTAAACCCCTAAAAGTGTTGTTTCATACCCTAAAGTAAAAAGGTCAACTGATTACATCATTTCCCAGAAGTTCTCCCTGAAAAATTGCTCAGAACTAGTCAAAACTGGACCATACAGACTGCTACATGCTAAGGGTGCGATGCATGTCACCTGCTACACATAGAGGGTGTGATGCATACTGAAAATCCCTTCTGTAGGGTGCAATGAGTGAGAGCAGACAAATGGCAGAGGCAATTTTCTAGGTGGAAACCCAGAGAATCTTCTAGAAACTGCTCATTTGACACTTGTCTCTCTGAATTCTCCCAAGGATGAGTAAGAGATCATGAAATCTCTAAGTGGAACCAAGAACCATCAGAGAAATGACACTAATCAAAATCCCAGAAGCTAACTCACCCCCCTGTAAATATCATATATGGATCCCTCATCCTAGAGATCCAGGGGCTGGAATTTTGTATTTTGTAAGGAAGTGTTGTTGGTTTCTCTATGAAACATTGTATTGTTGGGTGATCTAGTCCTTTCATGAGGTGAAGAGGGCTTTCATGCTGGGAGAATGGCACTAGATCAGACTGCTGGGTTGTAATCCTCTCTTCTACTACTTCTTTCAATAAAGATATTTGAGTTTTCCTCCATATGCTTGTATATCTCTGAATCTTGTATTTGTTTATGCATGTGTATGGTTAATGTACATCTGATCCTATATTGTTTATGGTTATAGATCTCTATGCTTTGATGGTATTTTACTGCTTTGACTCTACAGGTGTTCTTTGAAGTGGCACAAGTCAGAAAGGAGTGGTGGAAGATCTATCAAAGGAGAGAGGAAACAAGTAAGGAGCCAAGTGAAAGACTGAGGTTGGTACTCTCTACTTCTCTCTCATCTATCTCTCATAAAGGAAAACACAAGTAACTTTAACTTGTTTGTTTCTAAGATAGCTACCCATCTTAGTGGGATTAACAGCTCTAAATGGACACTAGTTTTCCCATAAACAAAATGGTGACTCTGTTGAGGAACGAATAGTTTGTTTGTTCGTCCTTGTTGTTTGCTTTATAAACTACAGACAGAGCCTGAAGTTAAGCTAGCTAGCCTTCAATCTTCTTTTGTTATGCAATTGCAAAGTAGATCAACGCTACTTCAATCAATCTCTGGGTTGGTTTATGAACTGAACATCTGACTTGCAAACATCTTAAGAGCCCTGGTGGTAGCTCAATAACCTCATTAAATCAGCCCTTATACTTTGTGTTTACTGCCTATCATAAGCTCAGCCTAAATCCCTGAACTTAGCTGCAAACTGTGAGTGAAAACCAAGCTCAGTCTCATCCCTAGACCATTGCACTGTCTCTCATTGATAGTTTGGATGCATCGCACCTCCCATGTGCTGCAGGTGAGATGCATCTCTGTTTCCCTTAAGGATAGGTGTGATGATTGAGTGAGACTCTTTCTGCCTCCAGATTTTGGTTTTTTCTTCATTGTTTTCAGCTCTATTCAGTAGTTGTGTTGTCTATGATCAGTATATAAATGTTGAAACCTTCTTCCTTTACATTATTTAGCATTCGTTGATAAGGAATTGTGAATGTTTTTTTATGTATTTTTCATCATTTACAGTCCTCCTTTGCAAATAGTAGCTTAATCGAACTGTCGTCTTTTGATTTGAAAGTGTTGCAACTATCATGTTTAGTCAAGAAAAAGAGTGTCGTAAAGTATTCCTCTTTTAGATAGTCGATTACACTTTTGCCATTATATTTGATTTGAATTGTCAATTCTTTGAAGTGTCGAAAGCAATTTTCCATTCAAAATTGAAAGTGTCGTCTTAATCTTCCTTTCATTTTGAAAAGAAATTGCTAAAGTGTCGCTTTGAGGAAAAGTGGTTCAGATTTGTACTTAGTTTTCTTTTTGTCATTCTCACATTAAGGAAACTGGAAAACAAATACATGCATGTGCATTTGCATTTATACTGCATCCGGAAATTGATTTAGGAAAAGTGCATTTAGTGTGTGCTCTCTACTCTATGTTGAAATAATTTTACTCTTCTTTCCTTAGTAGCTAGGATTTTCATTGCTAAAAGAAAATAAACCACTGTTTATCATGTTAGATTGAATATTTAGGAATTGTACATCTACATCATGTGGTGAACCTTGAAAGGAAAACTTCTTAAGAAATATAAACTATAAAATAAACCTCAATGAACATAAAAACTCTTTGGAACCTAACGCACAACATCTAGAAGTCTAGGCTAGAGATGTATTCCGGCGTCATAAATCCTGGTAACTATCGTTTTCATCGTAGGTTAGGTGATTCCTCCTCTTTGATACAATAAGTGCCAGTACGGACTTGTGCTCCCACATACCGTCGAGTATATATTGGGAGACCACAATAGGCTGTATCCTTTATCCTTAGGAAGGCATGCCTGCCGCCCTATCGATCACAATGCACTGAACACAACATTCAGGAAGATTGACTTCCGTACATAAAATTATATTGCAGTTTTGTGATTGGTTTGGTAATCCCTCTATCTAGACTTCCAAAGTAGTCACTTTTGTTCCTTTTCAGGCTCCTTAAAAGAAAAGTTCCATTTGAGCACTTGTCACTTCAGGCTCATTAAAAATCAAAGGTGACTAGAGTCATCTTTAGCTTTTTCTCGACTCTTAAAAATTGAAAAAGCAAGTTCTGTCAAAGCATCATAAAATTCATTTAAATCAAATAACATCACTGTTCCCTCGTTGGTCTTAGGTTGAGAAAATGGAGTCCACCACTCAAGGATTTTCCCTTGGGGGGAATCCTAGTCCCTTCTCTTCTTGGGGAGATATTGGTACCCCTTACATGGCTACATTGTCCCTTCCAAGATTGATAATTGGCCTGCCGGTATGGCTTTTCTTGACCTCTGTCGTTCAAAACACCAAAATTCCTGAGCAATCAAATCAGCAACCAGATGATACTGGAGTTTTCCCTCCACCTTCTACTTCATTTTTTTCTCCCTCTCCTTCTTCCTCTTCGCTTGGTGAAGCTAGTAACACTAAAAACCAAGTTACTGAGAATAATAAGAAAGGGAAGGAGAAGAAGAAGAAGAAGAAGAAGCCAATAACAAAAGGGG
>APFE030887085.1:36126-62609 GCA_000404065.3 Pinus taeda | reverse complement strand
CTATATGAGCTGCAGAAAATTCGTGAAGACCGGGAATTGGCTCGTAGGAGACCCGGTGACTTGAGACCCATAAATCG
Organism: Pinus taeda; assembly: GCA_000404065.3. NCBI lineage: Eukaryota > Viridiplantae > Streptophyta > Pinopsida > Pinales > Pinaceae > Pinus > Pinus taeda. Next base: position 62,532 of record APFE030887085.1, on the reverse strand, counting down.
AGAATCTATGTTTATTTGGGACAATGCTCATTTGAAGAGGTTGTTGGCTAAGGCCAATCAAAATAAAAAACTGCTGAGGAACATGAAAAATCATTATTGGGCGCGGATGCACGTGTGCAAAGCAAAGATGAAGGTGCTTCAAAGGCAGTTGGCAAAGGCACTAAAACGGAGAAAAAGGCCCGATCCCCTCCGTATCTTGGCCGAGGCTTCCTTGAAGGAGCATAGCACTAAATAGCTCAGCCACAGCACAAATCCAAAGAATTTTTTAGCATTTTGGGTAATTTTGGTATTTTTTGGCAATTTACAGGTTTTTGCTCATTAACGGGTCTCACCCCCGGTGAGACCCTTCGTCCCGGCAACTCCATTTGACAAAAAATCAGCATTTCAAGATTTTTCATGCAAAGTTACATATGCACATGGATGGAATTGAGATTTTGTGAAGTTTTGGGCCTGCAGAAAGTCAAAAAACATGCAAAATTTGACTTTCTGCCACCTTTTCGAACTGCAGAAAGCTGTCTTGGGAGAATTGATTTTTGACAGGGCAAATGAACTCCAAATTCAAAAATTCTAGTTGGGTTGGAAAGTAGACTCACAGACCTTTCCAACAAGCCCACGTTTTCTCAATTTGGCCACCTGCAAGTGCCTAAAACATGGCTCCAAAGGGGCACAACCCGTCAGGCAGGGGGGCGCGACCCGTCAGGCAGAATTGTCCAGAAATGCACTGTTCAGCCCAGAAAACGCAGATTTGACTCAGTTTGACTTTTTGAGGTGAATGATGATTCTCTTTGATGTAATTATGGTACTTTTTAGAAACTTTTACCCTTATGTAACTCTTCTAGAAGATTCATGCATGAAAAGGGTACAAATTAAATGAATGAATTGGTTTCCAAGTTTATAGAGGCAAGTTGTTATGATTGCCTAATTTGTAGTGCTAAGTTTAGAAGTGGTTGAAACAGCTCCTAGGATAGTGAGGTCGACTCCTAGAGGCAAGGAAAGGTGTTAGATTGCCTATATTATGTATTTTCTCAATCATTTTCAGAGGTTGGAAGGTTGGACTCTTGAGGGAGAAGCTATCATTGTATTATTTCACTGTATCTCTGCAATTTTTGGCTAAGGAAGACCAGGGTTTTGCAGTCCTCTTTAGGATTCTTGTGGAATCATGTGTTGATGGTGTTTTTCTAAATGTTCTTGTAATATTTTTTATGTGATTCATTTCCTTTCTTTACTTCTGCACATTAAACAAATGAAGTGTTAAAGTAAGAATTCATGCTTGCCATGTTCTGCTTTTAAGTTTGTTTAATTTCAATGTTTTCTACTGTCTAAAGAGAATTCAAAGTTATTGTTTGATCTCTTTAGTTGTCTCACCTGTCATTCCCAATCATCCACCTCAATCAAAGGCATCAATACTGTCTCCTACCTCGCCCCAAAGAACCCCCTGCAGAAACTGTGTCCAATCCCCGCACCCAAAATTGCCATCCCCTCAATTTTCCACCAAAAACCCTAAAAAACACAAATCAAACTCTTTGATCAGTTTACTAGCCTAATATCAGTGTTACCTTATTGGTCATCTCATCTATTGGAGATTTTATGAGATAGACCGGAGAGAGCCGTTTCCTGCCCCGTAGGGCTAGCTACGAGGCTAAATGGTTTGATGTTGCCTTGAGGTTTACCTTTCTCAGCCTGAGGTGAAATTTCAAGCGCTAACAAGACAGACATCAATGTATTTCAGGGCTCGGAAAAGCACAAGGATAAAAACAGAGGAAAACCACAACCATCTTCAACAATGCCCATTATAATTGAAGATTCACCCACTGTCAAAGGGGAAGAATCTCCCTCTAAAATCCCCATTACATATGAAAGAGGAACTTCCAGATCTTCCACTTGGAAGGAAAGAGTGCAACTATAGGACTCAAAAACAGTTCTATAGGAGGTGCAGACAGTTCTACAGGAGACCCTGACAAAGCTACAGAAGACCAAAAAACTTGAGAAAAGGGTAGAAGAATAGCCAAAGGAGAAGGAGGAAGCTACAGAGCCAGAAGAACCTAGTCCCTAGCCTAGTTTGGGCTCTTACTATAATCTTCATGAGGGGTGAAGAATCATCCCATAGAAATTTGCAATCCCACTTTTCTTTGTGTTGAAGAAAGAAAGAATAAGGAGCCATAGATGGAAGCAAATCACCAAATCCAAGGGGGTGGATGATATTGGCCACATGGAGAACAAGCTTAGAGAAATGGGTAGGGAGTTAAGTGTTGTAAGACATAGAGAGGCAATCACAAGAACTCACTTGGAAATAGAAAATGAGTTGCTGAAAGAAAAGAGAACAATTGGCATGCATGGCTAGCTAGTCTATGGAGGCACTGCAGTGTAGAACACCAACAAAATCATATGGATTATACCTCAAGGACCAATGGCTATAGTTTCAAATCAAGACTTTGACACAAAGAGAAACAATGTCTTTTTAGGATTACAGACAGTTCATGGGCCAATGTGACCAAAGTTCTTCAGAAGACAAGGAAAAAATAGTAGAGTTCTATTTTCATAACATGGCCCTCACAAACATGAATGTGTGGGACCCCAATGCTAGGCTAGGGGACCTGCAACTAATGGCCATGGCATCATGGATGAATCATGAGGAATTAAGGGTAGCAGAGATAAGGAAGTTGATAACAAAGGAGCAGAATGAGCCCTTAATGATTAGATTTAAGCCATCAGATCCCATGGCTCTCATCAGCACACACCAGCTGCTTACAAATAAACCTCAAATTGCTCCTAAGTATATCAATGATCAGGCTTAGGCCAGTGCACATTTTGAGGATATGGAAAGATTACTTGGGGATGACTGTATTCGTCCTTGTAAGAGGAGGTGGAACACACTGCCACATAGTTTGCAGATTAGGGAGTATCACTCCCCAACAAGGATGAAAGAAGCATTAAGGAGAGTGCCACTGTACAAGCACTCTATGCAAGATTTGAAGGTCAATTGGATCGGCTTCAAATTGAGTCCCCCACTGTTGCTAGGCCTGCTAGAAGGCAGAAAAGAGGAAGAAGAGCAACAAAAGTGGGAAGAGGTGGACCAAAAGGCAGGATTCCATGACAAAGAAGAGGACCTGACATCAGAAGCATGGGATGTCAGGGAGGCCATCAGAGCCATCAAAGATGAGGAGATGGATTAAGTTGCTCATAGGATGAGCAACACCTTCATTAGGGGGGTGATGATGAGCCGCATAAATGGGTAATTATATGGACTCATTTTTCCTCCTAGAATAGTTTAATCGACCGTTCTCTTAGCTAGTTGCATGTTTTTTTATTATATTTATGCTTATGGAGTGAGTTGGGTTGGTCATTATGCCATGGAGTCTAATGTGTGTTTAATGCAATTTTTTTTTCAATTTTTTAGATAAAGTCAAATATTTAATGGACAATTGGCAACAATAATTCGAAGTAGACAAGGGAGAGGATTTATACGAGGTTATCCCCTTCATTTATGACTCCCCACTTCAAATTATCCATCATGCAGCTCTGAGCACAAACAACAACATCAATGCCCTAGGAGGCAACCGAGCAAGTGGAGTATAACTTCTGTTTAACTCAAGCTTTGGGAGCCAATCCTCCCTGATTTTAAGGAAGTTGTTGCGAGCTTCAGTCATATAAGTAGAGAGGCCTAGGGCCTCATTATGGAGTTAGTCAAATTTTCAAATTTTTGTTGCAGCTTTTCTCTGCTAAACTTCGAGCTTACTTTTGTTGAAAATTTCATGTAATCCTGTTATTATTTTGATAATAAAGATGAGATCCTTTTTGAGCTAGCATTGAGTTACCTCAGAGGGATGAAGCTCTTGGGTTAGGGACCAATCCAAGTAGCCAAGATCCTCTTGTCTTGTATTTATATGTTTTGTTTCAGTTTATGAATTAGTTGTTGTTAGATAAATTTTTCCTTGGTTAAGAATAGGTTGCTTTTGGTGATTTAGAAGGTTGTTTTCATTTCAATTTTCTATAGTAGGTTGAATAGTGATAGGAAAAACATACAAAAGGGCCATCAACAGAGACTTGGCCTCCTTTCCTCCCTTTGGGACCATGAACTAAGGCCAAGACCCTCTTGCTGCTACAAAAACATAGATTTTCCTTCTCCATAGGATTTCTAGTGTTGCAGTTTGTTAGAAGGTTAATGATTTGCTTTAGATCTATTTTACCATGCTCACTTCTATCTTGCAATAAGTTTCCTTCCATACTTTCTCTCATTATAGCATTCTTCAACATTTCTTTCCATAGCTCATGATCTAGATTAGCTTGATGCAAATCTTGTTTTTTGATGTACTTAGTTTCCTTGCTTGCTTAATCTTAGTGTTTGATTTTCAGTTCTCTGGCAGAAAATCTCTTCTCACAATAATTCAGCCAATCAGCCATCACCACCTCTCTTTGATCTACATTCGACAGGTCGCCCAAAGTTCCTCACAAATCTGCCTTAATTTTCTGCACTTTTCCCATAGACTTTCCTCTCTTTCCTTAAACAAATCCTCTCTCCTAATCATTCTTGATGGACCGTAGACATCTTAACACATCATCCTAGCCTTCAGCTACCCTTTCCACCCACTTTCCTACCTTCAAAACCTCCAAAACGTCTCTCAGAATCCTCCTGTAGACCTTTTGTAGATCCCCTACAACCTCTTATAGATTTTCCTGTAGGCTTCTTTTTGATGTCTGATTGTGGGAAAAGCCTCCAGAAAGCCACCTGGGACCTCCTAGGACCCATCCACACCATCCTACACCCCTAAAAATCCAAAAGCCACCTTCCATCGCCACCTAATCGCTGCCACATTCACAATCAAATAAATCACATGCATGACATTTTCACATAAAAATACATAAAAACCCAAAAAAAAAATTTGCTCATTTACTTCTAGAAATCACTTGAGTAGATGCTATTTACTTCTTGAGTAGGTAATGGCATTCATTTCATGGTTTTTCATCTCTCTTTTTGCAAAAGTAGGATTAGTTGGTTAAGTAGGGTTTGCTAGGTTTACTTTACATTTCAGTATTCTTTTCCTTTCTACAAATAGAGTAGCCTCTGTAGAGTAAGCTTTCCTATCTTTCATCACATATAGAGCTTCTTCTATAATTTATAGAAGTTGGCTTGAGCTCCTAGTGATCTTGCACCAATTGACCAAGCGACAGCCTTCAGTAAGAACTATTACTTATGCATACATCACCATCGCTTCCAAGTTTGTTACAAGCTACCGGGATGATAAAAGTAAAGTAGGAAGCCCATGAGTTGTAACATTATTGCTGCAATGCTAGTCCTCACCATAATCTTCCATGCACTCTTCTACTTAAGATGTCCAACGCACTGGTCTACAATCAACCCAAAGGTTGTCTCTAGGGGGCTTTCTATCTCTCCTGCAGCGCTTGTGCTACTGGTGCACTCTGAAGAGACAACAGTGTCCTCTCAAATGCTTCATACCATGTACACTTATAAATAAAACATTTAAAATAGTGGTAATCCAACTCAATGATTTCTTGGATTTTCCCAACATATTTTAGGTTCTCTTCAATAATATTCTTATATTTTGAGCTTGATCGACTGGATTGCTTGAAATCAACCATGATCCCTGTTGGTCACTTTGATTGCTTATTAATTAAACAGTCGAGTGCCACATAAATTGTTAACCCAGGAAAGTCCGATTATTTCAAAGGCAGCTACGTACTATATGTACTCAATTTTAATAGCACTAAAAGTTGTAGTATAAATAAATCACACCCCGTTAAATCTTCAGTCTGTGTTATAGCAACTATACCCTATTGCAGATATCTAACAAGAGATGAATAATTGATCAGAAAGAATAAATCTGCAAGAGAAAACAATGGTTATTCTGTAACAAAGGATCAGGACCCTATCCCTAGAGTGGGAACCTTCAGCACCTGCCTCTGTTCATCTAGTTCGCCAATTCACTCTGTAAACCTAATCACCGGTGAGACACTCATGAAATAATATCAATCAATTAAGAAAGAAACAGAGTTTCAGCAAAAGTAAAATAACATCCAGAAACAGTACTTGTTAACAAGGTATGAACATAAATCACACTTAACACACGACAAAAAGATAATGGGTGAATCTTGTGATGAAGGTGGGCCCTGTCCTTCTCACAAGATTCCCCAGGAAACAGAAACTAAGATGAGATACTCAGAACAAAAATCTATTCATTCATCAATATACCATATTACAGAAAAGATTCAGTCTCATTCCTTCAACTACAACCTCCTGTTACAGCTTGTTCATCCCCTTCTAATGTAGATGTCTCCTCTTTATAGAGGAGACATATATTACAAAAGATTTACATTATAGATTCTAGTTCAACCCATTATACAAAAATAGGGAAATCAGTTTCTCGTCAATAGAATGTTGTTACAACAATTTAGATTATGAACGTTACAACCAATGTAACAGCTTCCTCAATGATCAATCAGGTTCCTCTGTTGTTGTCAAATCTGGTACGCAAATCTCAACTGTTTCAGCTTCGATATTTGCATGTTGTTATTGCTATTTCAGCAACTACAAAAGATAGTCCTGCCAACTTTAGGCAGTTTCAGCAATGTGGTCTGCACATCATTCTTTAATTATTCAGCAAATCAATCAACTTCAAAGATCAATTATGAAGATAGCATGATTATATGTTAAATAATTAAACATATAGCGATGAGAAGAGTCACTGCATACCTTTAGAATAATTGAGTCAAAACACTAACAAGGACTTTCAAATATGGGTTGAAAAGGGTGATATTATAACAAAATGTAAGGTCAAAGAGAGATAATATGGGGTCCTAACATCCCCCTCAACTAAAAGGAATGCATGTCCCCATGCAACTTCTACTCTGAATTTGAGTCGGAATACTGGGATGTACAGTGCAAATTGCTTATGCAATAAGTATAGAAAGTGCTATCAACCATGTCTCTGAATCCTTGGACACTCTGAACTTTTTGCCATGTTGCAAGCTCCTCCTTTTTGGTCAACGTGAACTGAGCCTTGTATTGCTGTCCTGGCAGCCATAGAAGAGGGAAGTGAAAGTGATAACCCAACCATTTCTCAGCACATTGTTGAATACATTTAGCATAGTTAGGTATTCGTGAGATTGTTGCCTGAAGATTGCGACGGTTAAAGGGGCGGTATTCCTTTCTCTCCTTAGGGCAGTGTTCCCAATATAGATTATTTTCTTTTATGGCCAAAGTTCCCTTGGTTTTGACATAGTGTTGGCAGTCCTTCAAGGTTGTTGCATGTAGTTTTCTGATATGGTCAGTCATTCCTGGCTCTCGTAGAATTTGTTGATGTTTAGCAATAAAAACAACGGCATTTTGTGGCTCAGCTCGGATCCAAAGAAGACAATTCTCCTCATTGTGTGTTGCTGACATGAAAGCATTTTGACAGGTAAGCTGATTAGCCAAGAAAGAAACGAAGGCTCTAATCTGAATATCACCAACGAGAGAAATTAAATTAAGCTTCCTATCTTCAGGCATGGCCTCATTGTGAAGATAGAGTTCACATAATAAGTTTTGTTCACTATTTGACACTTCTACAAAAGTCTCAATAAACTGCTGAGGTGTAGACACCTGGTGGGGTTGTCCATCTCTGATCACTTTCACTTGGAGGAACGTTAAGCGTTCTCTCAGAAACACAGAATAATTAAATATGGTTTTCTAGTGGCAAGTAATCTTTGAACCAAGTCAAAGATAAGAGACAGACTGGTTTTTAGCTTCTTGTTTTCCTTGTGTTGTGCACGAGACTGTTCGAGGACTTCCCAATTTCTATATACATGATTGAGCCATAATGATTTATGTTGCTAAAATGCCTTTCCTTGTGAGAGATCATACTCTATCTTCCATGTGTCCCTCAGTTCTTGAAAACTAGAGGTCTGAGTGGAAACCGTACTTACACATCGAGGTTCAGTATGGGTACACACAGTCTTAAAAGACTTTGGTACCGGTTTCTCATCTATAACAACTAGGGTAGGTCGGGGTGGTTTTATTTCTTCCTCAAAGGTCTTTGAAGGCCCTACTTGTTCTTGTGTAACAACAGGGTGTTCCTTTTTAACTATGACAATTGCAGATACAGGACTGGATCCAGGCAACGGAACTTCGATTATCTTATAACCGGCTCGAGAATAGAGATCGCCAGATTCACTGCACATGTATTCATTGTGTTGATCCTTTTCTGCACTCTTTTCAGCTACAGATGCTACCTGAGCCAACATGTATAGAGTGAGTTCCTTTTCATAAGCTTCCCTTGCTATTGTTAACTCATGCTTATAAGCCTCAATCTCAAATTTCAAAAAATCATTTTCTTCCTGAAGGGTGGTTAAAGTAATCAGGCCTTCTGTAGTAGTTGCAGGTTCCAGTGAATGGGAGGATCGTATTTCGGTGGAAGCTTCATCATTTACATTCTCAACAAGTGGTTCTTGTGTAACACCTGTTAAGTCAGTGGCTGGTTCTTGTGTAACAGCCACATCTAGGTCATCTATCCTTTATTTCTCAACAGGTGGTTCTTGTGTATCACCTGTTAAGTCAGTGGCTGGTTCTTGTGTAACAGCCACATCTAGGTCGTCTACCTTTTGTTTCTCAACAGGTGGTTCTTTTGTATCACCTGTTAAGTCAGTGGTTGGTTCTTGTGGAGTAGCCACATGCCGTACATCGTCTTGGGTGTTTACTTTTGATAAATCAGCAGCTGGTTCTTATGGAGCAGTTGCATCCTTTGAAAAGAATGATGTCACAAAATCCTGAACACTTTGCATTTCGGTACCCGAGGGTGAGGAAGGTAAGGGTTCAGGGCTTTCCGGGGTATAGGGTTTTAGGATGATAGGTGGGGAATTTGGGGTGATGGCCTTAGTTGCTGTAGACGTCCTTGTTTGTCGCCGAGGTAAGGAGGCAAGAAAAACAGTGGTTTTTCTCTTATGAATGTCTTTCCTTAGGATAGGGGGATTGTCAGTAACAACAGCTTCCTTAATTGAAGCCCTCATTCTTCTCTTTAGTGGGGGTGCATCTTTCTCTTGTATTTTCCTTTTGAGCTTAATAATGGCAGTATTATCATCTGAATTATCAGTGGGAATATGGATGATGGGAGTGGATGATTCAGTTTCATTAAGGGGTGGGGTCTGTTGTGGGTTTTCAGTGCCTAATTGGGGTGTTTCAGCTGCTGGTTGCTGAATTTCAGCAGCTTGTTGGGGAGGGTTGTCAAGGGGAGGGGGATTGTGCAGGGCAAGCCCCTATGGATTAGGAGATGAACCAAGCGATGGTGCGTAAGGGAGAGGAGTGGGTGTCTTGCATTCACGGAATAGTGTGACATATTCTTTAGACAACCAAGGAGATAGTATGGCATATTTAATAAACGACCATGTCTTAAATGATTCAATAACACAAAGTCATGCTGGTACACTACCTGATAACGTCCTTCAGAGGTGAAGTAGTGCTTAATGAATTATGCAACCTTCAGCCATGGCGGTGGTAGTGAACAGAGTGCAACACCCCTGCCTTTAGGTTCGACCCGCTCCCCTGGTAGAAGAAAATCTTGTTGTGCATTTATAATGAGGTGTTTCCAACTAAACCAACGAGTACCATTGGTTTGTAACCCTGAAACCTACATTATATCGTCCTCCGTTACTGGAATTCGCACTCCCTGAATAGTAGAGTATCCTTCTTTCAAATTGCATGCGAATTCCAGAACTTGCTGAGAATCAAAATCTGGGAGCCTTCGGAAATAGTTGACCCATCCTGCTTGTAGAAAAATTTAGTATGCTTCCTAGTAAAGTTCCAATAGAGCCATTGAGCTAGGTTCATGTCTAACAGCATTTCCTCCCATAGTTACTGGTTTAGTAAAATGCAGAGTACAGAGCCGAGTTGCCGCAATCGAAACAGAGTAGGATGTTGCAAATGAGGTTATGACACAATAAGGCACAAACGGCGTGACGAGACACAGCCGTGAAAGAAAAAGAAATGACGGTAATTGACGTATGATGGAATAATTGCAATATTTTGGTATTCCCCCCAACTGCGGCTAATAATGATAGGTTTGAATGTACGATGATTTTGGCAATCATATCAATATCTTCTCATTAACTATAGTTTAACATTTACACGTAAACACGCATACCTTCACATTTACCTTTGGTTGTTGTGCGGAAAATATAATCTCATCATTAATAGATCACCAATGGTCATGAAAAAGGTTTTATAAAGTATGAGGGTATTTATACAAAAGGTTTTCTATATTCATGAGAAGTGATAGTGAAGGAACACAATTATCAGGATGAATGGCTGATTCCTTTAATGAAGAGTGATATGTATCCATCATTTTTGAGAGAAAGTAATGATTCAATCTCGGAAAAAATGGAAAAATTGGTGCTTCGTAGGAAATATGGAAAATATTGGTGTTTCAGCAATGGGAAAATGGTGTTTCAGCAACGGGAAAATGGTGTTTTAGCAATGGGAAAATGGTGTTTCAGCAACGGGAAAATGGGAAGATATTGTTGAAGGTTAGTGAGAGGGAATGGATTATGATTTGAAGTGAAATGGCAATGTTTCCCAAGCCAAAGTTTGATCCTTCCTGTATTGAAATTGTTCTTCTCAGCCAGCCTCCGAATCTAAGATCTGCAAAATAGTTAATTGTAACATGGTAACCCTTGATAGGGATTATTAGTTAAGAAATATAATATATATATATTATAGAACTAAGTGCAATGAGGGATAATAGACTCCCCCAAAAAGACATAATGTATATCTGTCATGCAAGTGGCTTTGAAATCCTCTTTAGAAATAGGTTGTTGATACAAACAAAGCCGATACCCATTTATTAACAATGGTGTTCTAGAATCATCAATTGTTAGGAGTTTGACTATTCCATTTGGGAAAATAGTATCTACTTCATAAGGTCCTAGCCACCTTGTTCTTAATTTGCCTTGAAAATTTTCAAAATGGGAGTCATACAATAGAGCCCAATTACCTTTTTGGAACTGCTTATGCTTAATGGTTTTATCATGTCACCTGGTTCTTTGCTGTTGTATCATAGTTGTTTGATGGATGGCATCCAACCTCTTTTCATCCAATTCCTGAAGCTGTTGCAACCTAGTTGTCTATGCATCAGTCAAGTCAAGGTTAATAGCTAAAGCAGTCCTTAAGGTTTTAATTTCAAATTCCACAGGAAAAACAACACTCTTACCATAAACTAATTCATAAGGTGAAAAACCTGTAGTGTTCCTCCAAGTAGTTCTATAAGCCCATAATGCTTCAGGTAACCTTTGAAACCAATCCCTTCTATTCTCCTTTACTGTTTTTGTTAAAATGGCTTATATGACTTTTTTCGTACTTTCCACTTGCCCATTGGCCTGGGGGTGATAAGGCGTAGTCATTTTATGCTTAATATGATATTTCTAAAGTGTATCTTTAAAGCCATGAGAGTTGAAAGGAGGTCCTCCATCTGTGACTAATTCTCTAGGCAATCCAAACCTAACAAATATTTCTTCAAATAGAAAGGTTAAAACAGATTCTTCATTAGCTCTAAGGAGTGCCTTAGCTTCCACCCATTTAGTCATATAATCTATGCAAGATAGTATATAAACTCTTTGATTGGATGGAGGGATGATGGGACCTATGAAATCTAGAGCCCATATTTCAAAGGGTTCAAGTATTACCTGGGGGTTCAGTGGAATTTCATCCCTGTGATTAGGCTGGCCCATTCTCTGACAGCTATCACAGGCCTTGACATACTTCTTTGCATCCTTGAAAAGTGAGGGCCAATAATAACCCATTCTAAGAACCTTATGTGTTGTTCTTTTATCAACAAAATGCCTCCATAAGGGCCATCATGAAAAGCCTTCAATATATCATAAACCTCATCTTCTCTAATGCATCTCCGAATTTCCTGATCAAGTCCTGTGTGAAAAAGACACCCACTTATCTAGCTGTACCGAGCACTTTGTTGAATGATATTTATTTTCTCTCTGTGTGACAGGTGTGATGGTAGCTTCCTTGCAACTAAATAATTGGCAATGTCTGCATACCAAGGTGAGTGAGTAGATACTGCAAATAAATATTCATCAGGAAAGGAATCATCTACTGGAGTGTTCTCATCAGTTTTTATCCGAGAAAGGAAATCAACAACTACATTTTCTTTACCTGGTCGATCTACAATTGTAATATCAAATTCTTGTAGTAATAATGACCATCTAGTAACTCGAGCATTTGTGACCGATTTATTCATTAAATACTTAATGGCCGAGTGATCAGTATGAACAAAAGTAGTGTAACCGGTAATATAATATCGAAACTTGTTAATAGCATAAATAACTGCTAAAAATTCCTTTTCGGTAACTGTGTAATTAAGTTTAGCAGGGGTCATATTTTTACTAATAAAATAGATAGCATAAGGAAGATTGTTTTCTTCTTGATCCAAGATAGCTCCAATTGCAGTATCTGAAGCATCAGAGGATATATGAAAGGGCAGTGCCCAATCAGGTCCTCTTAAGATAGGAGTTGTAGACAATTGATGTTTAAGTTCATTAAATGTTTTTTAACAACCATCAGTCCACTTGAATTCAACATTTTTCATAAGTAACAAAAACAAAGGAGAAGCTATTTTAGAAAAATACTTGATAAATCTTTTATAATATCTAGCATGTCCTAAAAAAATTCTGACATCAGTTTGTGTTTTAGAGATAGGAAGAGTCTGAATTACCTGTACCTTAGCTGGATCAACTTGAATTCCTAGGAATGAGATGAAGTGTCCCAATACAATTCCTTGATTCATCATCATATGACATTTTTCAGTACTTAAGGAAAGATAGGCTTCTATACATCGTTTAAGTACTTTCTCAAGGTTTTGTAATGCATCTTCAAAAGTCACACCATAAGGAGTAAAGTCATCCATGAATATCTCTAAAGAGTCATTAAGCATATCAGAGAAAATTCCTATCAGTGCTCTTTGAAATGTTGCTGGAGAATTACATAGCCCAAATGGAAGAACTCTATAGGCAAAAGTTCCCCATGGACTAGTAAAAGTGGTCTTGTCTTGGTCTTGGGGTGCAATCTTGATCTGGTTATATCCACTAAAACCATCTAAAAAGGAAAAGAATCTCTTTCCTGACAAATTGTCTAGCACCTGATCAATAAATGGCAAGGGGAAATGATCTTTCTGAGTGGCCTTATTTAGAGCTCTATAATCCACACACACTCTCCATTTCCCATTTTTCTTAGGTACAATCACTAATGGAGAAACCCATTCACTATTAGATATAGGGTATATAAATCCTGCATTAAGCAATTTTTGAAGTTATTCGTTAACAATTTCCCTTAAATTGGGATTCATTCGTCACTGGGGTTAACAGACTGGGTGAGATCCCTCTTTGATATAAATACGATGAGTACATAATTCAGGAGAGTTTCCCTTCATATCTGTGTAGTCCCATGCGAATGCCTCCTTATTTTCACGAAGTAACTTCATTAACTATTGTGTTTCAGCATCTGTTAGGTTAGAGTTTATATTCAATGTTTTGCCAGGCTCGATTTCTATTGTTATGCTCTTGGAGGAGATATCAGTTGATGTTTGAGATAAATTTTCAGTTTTAAGGTTTTGCAGTGATTCAGATTCCAAGATTGCAGTCAATTGATCATGTGTTTCAGAGTTAACCGAAGAAGGTTCAGAAATAAAATTACTAATTAGTTCATCCTCGGTTGTATCTTTAAAAGTTAAGGCTTGTTCAATAGTTAAGATGGGTTGGGTATCATCATCCTTATAGTCTAACCATACAGAGTTATCAATGTTAATCATAGGTGTAGCATGACGGTAAAGAGTGGGCTGCTTAGTTTCACATCCATTAGAAATTGTCATTGAACCTAATCTACAGCCGATGAAGGCATCTGCTATAGCCAGCCAAGGTCTCCCTAAAATCAATGGATGTCCCCCCAACTTTTTTTTAGTTTGTAATACAACAAAATCAGCTGGGTAGTTCCAAGATTCGATTGAAATTATCAGGTCTTCAATAACTCCTTCTGGTTTGATTGTGGAACGGTTAGCTAGTTCTAGAATGGTTGGGGTTTCTCTAATTACATTCTTTAACTGTAATAACTGTGCAGTTTCAAGTGTCATAATGTTATAGCAACGCCTAAATCTACCAGAACTCTGGAAACAAAAGTTTTTCCAACCTGTATTGTAACTGTAGGATGACCAGGGTCACCATATTTCACAGGAGGGGTTTTCCCTGTCATTAAAGCAGCTAGATCACCCATCACATGATCTGTGAGGGGATCTTTAGCTTTTCTTCCAGGTTTCTTAATGAAAATGTCTCTAACAATTCTAGCATAAATTGGTACATCTCTAAGTGCTTATAAGAGTGGAATTTTAACATACAGATTTTGCAATTCTCCTAGAAGGTTAAAAGCAAGTGGCTCAAGTGTCTTGGTAAGAGCCAAACGTTTAGGGAATGAGGCTCTGTTGTTTCAACAGTTTTATTAGAGGATGACTCAATTGTTCCAACATTCTTATTGGATGACTTATCTTTTCCTGTCTCCTCTTTATCAGAGTCAGAAGAAGTAATGTCGTCAATAATAGGTTCGACTACTCTTCCACACCGCAAATGAATATCATTACATTGCATAGGGAAAATAGGCTGGTTCTGAATATCAATGACCTGCAGAGCTTTATTATTATTAGGGTTGGGGTTCGGTTGTACAGGCAGCTGGGGTCTCATTGTCTGGTTATTTGGTGGAGCCTTTGATGGCAGAGAGAGAGATTGCTAATATTGGGGGAATTGGTTTAGAAATGGGATTTGCTGAGCTATCCAGCTTGGGTTCCACTAATTAAAATAAGATTGTTGTAGAGCTGAGGGATTCCATATTGTAGGATCCACAAAGGGAGGGTTTGGTTGCTACATGGGTGGGAAGTTCATTTGGTTGAAGGGTGGGTATTGCATTTGATTTAAGGGCAGGTAATTTGCTTGAAAAGGAGGATGATTATTCCAATGATTAAATGGCATATTAGAATTCGTACCTTGTCCTCGTGGTTGCCAATGTCTCCCCTGTGTCAGCAAGTAAACTGCTTCAACTTCTTCTTCAGTTGGTTGCAGTGCTGCTTTTATTCCTGGTAAAGAAGGGCATTGTTGAGTCTCATGGTCCTTCTCGCAAGTAGTGCAAATTGGTACCTTGTCCAGTGGGCATTCCCTTAGTGGGTGTTTTTCTCTGCATTTAGAGCAGAAAATAGCCAACGCAACTTTTGTCTCTGCCTACTTCTTTTTAACTTGCAAGGTATCAATTTGTGAAGCAAAAGAGCTTAACATTACAGTTTTAAATTCTTCAAGTAAGTTACCTATTTCAGCCCATGTTGCTCCTCCACTAACTGATTTTTGGACTCTTGAGTATGTACTATCTCCGCTTTTTGGTTTGTTTGCTGATCCTCTTGAACATCTTTTACAGAGGTTGACAATCTCATCATACGATTCCTTAGATATATCCCCTTTTCCAAGCATATTCAACATTTCTAAACAGTCATCCCGTACCCCTTTCAACAGTGTTAACTTAAGAATATCCTTACTCATACTAGGATGATCGGATCTCTACAAATTATATTGTAATCTCTCCACGAAATCCTTCGGATTTTTGTCCTCCTTCTGAACCATCTTAAATAATTCCTCCTTCCTTTCTCTTGTTCGGCAATAGTTTTGGTATTTGGCTAGGAACTTTTCTTTCATCTGATCCCATGTTATTATCACATGTCTTCCCAGGCTCATGAACCACCTTAGTGCACTTCCTTTTAATGTTGTTGGAAATAACTTTAAATTTTGAGGATTAGTAACATAATCATAGCTCCTACACAATATATCAAACTCAAACAAAAATTCATCAGGGTCTTTAGATGATAAACCATGGAAATTAGGTAGGGTTGAGAATGGGATGTTCTTCATAGGAGTTGCCCCTCTAGGAAGATCTTCAATAGGGAATTCCAAGGTGGAAAGGGAATCTTCTCCTCTTCCTTCTCTTCGTCCCCCACCAAAGGGTCCTTCATTGTGTTCCATCCATTGGTTGTTCCCCTGTTTCACTTGCTCGGTCTTCAGCACTTTCTGTTGGGCTTTCAATGTTCTGAACTGGTTCCTCAACTTCAATATCTTCTATTGGTTCCTCAATATCTTCCACTGACTCCTCAATTTGTTCTATTGTCTCTTCGGCCCTTTCTAGTCCCAATACTTCCTCCATTTCGTAATCCGTCTGGAGAGAGTGCTGAGTCTGTGGCCTCCGAGAGCTTATCTTATGAGACGTTTCAGCTTTTGAAATAATGTCATCAATGAAAGTTTTCCTTCCTCCTCTGCCTTTGCACCTGCCGCCTGTAGGGTTAGTTTTCCTGCATCCTCTCATGCATCCTGTACATTTAAAAGAAAATCATTAATGCTCTTAAAATCTTCGATCGCCTTCCCCGCAAATGGCACCAAAATGTTGGTCACTTTGATTGCTTATTAATTAAATAGTCGAGTGCCACATAAATTGTCAACTTGGGAAAGTCTGATTATTTCAAAGGCAACTACATACTATATGTACTCAATTTTAATAGCACTAAAAGTTGTAGTATAAATAAATCACACCCCGTTAAATCTTCACTCTATGTTACAACAACTATACCCTATTGTGGATATCTAACAAGAGATGAATAATTGATTAGAAAGAATAAATCTACAAGAGAAAACAATGGCTATTATGTAACAAAGGATTAGGACCCTATCCCCAGAGTGGGAACCTTCAACACCTGCCTCTGTTCATTTAGTTCGCCAATTCACTCTGTAAACCTAATCACCGGTGAGACACTCATGAAATAACATCAATCAATTAAGAAAGAAACAGAGTTTCAACAAAAGTAAAATAACATCCAGAAATAGTACTTGTTAACAAGGTATGAACATAAATCACACTTAGCACAGGACATAAAGATAATGGGTGAATCTTGTGATGAAGGTGGGCCCTGTCCTTCTCACAAGATTCCCTAGGAAACAAAAACTAAGATGAGATACTCAGAACAAAACTCTATTCATTCATCAATATACCATATTACAGAAAAGATTCAGTCTCCTTCCTTCAACTACAACCTCCTGTTACAACTTGTTCATTCCCTTCTAATGTAGATGTCTCATCTTTATAGAGGAGACATCTATTACAAAAGATTTACATTATAGATTCTAGTTCAACCCATTATACAAAAATAGGGAAATCAATTTCCCATCAACAGAATGTTGTTACAACAATTTAGATTATGAACGTTACAACCAATGTAACAGCTTCCTCGGTGATCGATCAGGTTCCTCTGTTGTTGTCAAATCTGGTACGCAAATCTCAACTGTTTCAGCTTCGAGATTTGCGTGTTGTTCTTGTTGCTTCAGCTTCGAGATTCCTGTGTTGTTCTTACTGTTTCAGCAACTGCAAAAGATAGTCCTGCCAGCTTTGGGCAGTTTCAGCAATGCGGTTTGCACATCATTCTTTAATTATTCAGCAACTCAATCAACTTCAAAGATCAATTATGAAGATAGCATGATTATATGTTAAATAATTAAACATATAGCGATGAGAAGAGGCACTGCATACCTTTAGAATAATTGAGTCAGAACACTAACAAGGACTTTCAAATATGGGTTGAAAAGGGTGATATTATAACAAAATGTAAGGTCAGAAAGAGACAATATGGGGTCCTAACAATCCCATAATCAAAGGATTGTCTCTTTACATATACACTTTCTACAAAATAATGTCGACCATATGTCGACATTGCAATACATTTATTCACTTGTGAAAGACCATTTACGTTCAGTGAAAAAAAAATAATGTTGAATATTAAAATAATTAATAGTGTCAAAATTGTAAGGAAAGAACATTTTGTAAAATTCCAACTATACCTTTCTTTCACATCCTCTACACATATTGATTTCTCCTTCTTTTATGTTTTAATTTATGCCTGCATCTTCTATTTTATTTTGAATTTGTTCAATAACCCATTGTAGTGTGCAATCTTTGCCCCATTCCCCAAGCATATCAGTGGGAAGTGAAGTATTCCTTGGGTTCGATCTATTAAGTTGTCTCCTTGCTTCTAACACTTCTTCTTTATTTTTATCATATATATCAATCCATTTTTTCATAAAGTAAATGTGGTACAAAATGAAATTATTGAGTATAGCACTTTGGTCTACACCTATTACATGTAAACAGTTTATCTCAAAATCCAAATGTCATGTTGTTAATTTGACAAATAAATTACACAGTAAATTAATGATTGCAAGGAAAACAACCACATTGATCATGAATTTACTTTCAAATTTCTACTTGAACATGATTAGATTGTAATATCTAATGCTCCAGCGATAATATCTTTTGCTCATTCTTCATCCCCTAAGCTTGGCCCCTCTTCAAAATTCTTATCAGGGAATTCACATAGGAAGGAAAATGCTTCATTCAATACATACTTTTCAACAATGCAACCCTCTAGATGTTCCTTTTGTTGGACATAATTGTTTATAGATTTCATATACTAGTTGATACGACACCCACCAATTCAATGTCATCAACTAGGTGTATAAGTAAATGGACTTGTAGGTCCATGAAACTTGTAGGGAAAAATACTAAGGGTTGGGGGGGGGGGGGGGTGGGGGGTGGTGTGAATCGATATTTTTAATTCACTCTAACTTCGAATTTCATGTTCAAAATTCTATATGCTACTATTATTCATGCACACTGCATGTGTACATAATTTTAGTGAATGCAAACGTGCATGTTCAGATTACTTTATTTTTAAAAAACTTCCAATAGATGATTTTAAGGATTTCCATGTGGCTTTCCTACTAGGTCAAGGCATGGCCCTTTTATTTTAATTGAGTAAATAAATTTTTATGTTCCTCTTCCATGTGCTAAATGATAAAGTAAACCTATAACTACTACAAATAGTGATTTTATTTCAAAGCATCAGCCTCACCTTGATATGGATTGATTTCCACCTTTACTTCCATCTTGAAGAGGGATTATTAATGGTTCATGATGCTCAAACTCAACTACTCTTCTTTGGGCTCTTTCTTGGACTCCTTATTTGGTTCTTCCTACTGCCCTAATTTTCCCTTTGATATGATTTCTAAGTTGGAACCTCCATCTTCTTTTATCAACCCAAGCTTCATGATTATGGTTGCCATGAGGGGGATCACATTATGGTTTATATCTACAACTTGCACTTCTAGCTACACAAATATCTCCTACACCAAATATTAATGGATATATGAATATATTTTTTTACTGCGATTGGGTTTTTATGAATTCCTTCTCAAATTATTTCCATAATCCCCTACAACTTCCCACAAATTCCCAAAGAAACTAGCTCATATACCAATATGATTTGTAAACTTCCACGGATATTCCATTGGATAATTCATCACAAAAAATATATTAAAGTAAAACTAAAATCTATACTATGAAGGTTTAATTCCTTTAGATTCCAGATCTGTTATTATTGATTTTGTTGTTTATGCATGCAGTAGATAAAATGTAGAAAATAGAGACACTGAAATGCAGTTATACACCAATAGAAATGAGCACCAAGATATGCTATGGGAAACCCTTCCAAGAGAAAATCCCACTAGAAGGTGAGGTTTCTCTGCTCTCTTTTGTTTGGAAAGGAGAATGCACTCTATATGGAGTTACGCGAGTATACAACAAAAAATGAATGGGGTCCATTTTTCTCCTATTGGCCAAAGTTATAACGCAACCCACTAGCCAACTAAGGGTTAAGTTTGACTGCTTCATCTCTCAACTAGAATTGCAAATTTGATCCTTATGAAGTCTTCTTAATAGTCTTCATGTGGCTATTCCCCTTTCCATGAGTAGTGGGGGTTGACGTGGAATCTTGTTGAATCATAGTGGGAAAAAGGGAAGTTCAATTTTCAGGTGGCATAACTTTTTCATATAGACTTCATTTAGCATCTTTTTTGCACTATTAGAAATATCTCGAAGTGTAGACCAACAACTTGGGGTATGAAATAAATGAGAGTTTTTGGAACCCAACAAACTTTGTTTAAAGCCTCAAAATGTCTTTGGAAGGTTTCAAACACCAATTCTCCAAACTGGGACTCACTGGTAAAAATGTCCTTGTAAGATAACTCCTCCATGTTTTCCACTTTAAAGGCATTGAGATGGACACAAATAATATAATGATCCAATCCATATTACAACTCACCTTATGGCTCCAAAATATGCATGCTAGATATATAGGTGTTTAAAGAGACTAAATTAAATGATTTATTATGAACTATGTCCTTGAAAGAAAGGGTTCAAGAGTGAGGAATTGCTTTGTCCAACCGCCTCTCCATGGAAACACAATGCCAAGGTAAGGGTTGAACCTTCACAAATATGATAATAAAAAATATATGATAGGTCCTCTAGGTATTTACCTCAAAAGGAAACAAAAAAAATGCTAGGAAACATGAATACCCTCGCAATGTTCTAGCTTATGCTTTTATATCTTTTGCATTTAACTAATATAATTTATCAAAGAGGTGTTTGACCATAATTTGAAATTTGACCTTTATATTAGTGATCATGATCATGATCATGATTAATATCCACTGAGATCAAAAAACATTGATAGAAACTTAAGAAGGTAAGATATTACTTGCAATTCTTTATAAATTTATTTATATATTCAAAAGCATTAAGATAAGTGTTCGAAGATCACTATAGTTTTTTTTTTTTTTAATTTAGATCTGATATGAGTATTTGATGCACACCATAAGATAAAATGCTTTCATGCATCATAAAGGTGACAACTTTTTCATTTTAAAGGGTTTTAGGAATTAATGAACACCCAATTCACTATGGAGATCATGAGAATTTGTTATTATTGTAGCAATGTTTATTTTCAACTTTATACTAGTCAAGATAGAGAGCTACTTTTGAATTTCGAAATTTAGCTCCTTATAATATCATAATTTCATTTTTCCCATCTAACTCCTTATCACACCACAATTTCTCCTTAAAATTTGAGGTAATAATATTTTTAATATTATCCTTATTCTACAAAATGGTTGCTCAATGGTATAGTCAAGACTCGGGCATCCTTATGCTATCGATGCTTGAGCCAAAGGTGGTTTTGGCTAGGGTTTGAAGCAATCTTAGGAAGCCTCTTGTCATCTATGTTGCTTAACCTCTTCTTATACATTAGATACTTAGTCATAGTTGTACTCTCCATATAGAAAATGCTTGCTTGAGTAAAGAGGATAAGATAAAATATGTTTATAAATTGATTTTGTATGTATTCTATCTTTCTCCATAACTCTATGAAATATGGTATCCACAATACATAAAATCCATTAAATGTCTACCTTGTTTCTTCACACACTTGGAATGCAATCTTTCCCTCAAACGCAGGCAATGCAATGTTCCTTTCCACCAAACAGTTTGTGAACATACGTTTTGTCAAAAACTTAAGATACAATCAATGTGTTATCAGATGTTTGGGTCAAAAATAAACTTGCCATTGAGAAAAAACCTAATAGAAGACTTGAAAGAGTTCTCCCCTGAGATTACCATCTTCAAGGAAGAACCTATCTGCAAAATAATACATTGCAGAGCTCATACAACTGCTGAAAATAACAAGATTCAACCTGTTTCACCTAGTTAGCCTCTTCATTCTCTCGGCCTTCCAGGAATTCTTCTACAACTTTTCTGTCAGATGCCACCCTTTCCAACTTACAGGTTGCCAGCAACTGGTAATTTGAATTCTTCGTATACTCGTTATGCTGTTCAATTTGAAAGCAAATAATTTTCTCATAACAGCACTCCACAGAATTTTGGTAACAAACGGCCTGTATTTCAACGACTTGTCATACTTCCAGAGAATCGAACATGTAACTGCACAGATTTAACATTTTCAACCGAGTAGTGTATATATATAAATATCGAAGTTCAGTACGTTAATCTAAAAAATTAACTTACAAAACAAAATTTGTTATGCATATGGGATTTAAAGAAATTTGGAAGATTCTTTATAGTATAGTGTACGGTATTTATTGTTTTTGCAGTTCCATAAATATTTAGATGTGTTTAATTTAAAATAAGGTTACAAATTATTAAATTGTAAATTTGATGGGTTAAATCTTCATTAACATGTGGGTTTATGAAAACCATGTATTTAAAATTACATTTCAAGACGTTAAAAATATCACCAAAAGTTATATTACCAAATTTAATTATTTTTTTATTATTAAAAATGTTTAGTTTATTGCTAAATAGTTACACATGATGTTTCATTGAAATTTATTTTAGAAAGTTTTTTTTGAAATTTCAATAATTAGTAATGTAATTAGTTAAACTATCCACCAAAACATGTTTGCCAATAAGAAAACCATAAACTTACACAATAATTTAAATAATTTAATAAAATAAATATTATTATTATTATTAATAATTCATATTTCTGTTAAATATCACGAAGAATATTTTTTTTTTAAATAGTTTCTTTACAGGAGTGAAGTTGCTAGTATGAAACCAACTCATAATTATGGTAGCTTAAAAATACCTAGTACTAAAAATACTTAAGTGAATAATATTCTTTTAAATATAATTGAAATAT
The DNA here is from genome assembly GCA_000404065.3 of Pinus taeda. Lineage (NCBI taxonomy): Eukaryota > Viridiplantae > Streptophyta > Pinopsida > Pinales > Pinaceae > Pinus > Pinus taeda. The sequence goes on along the minus strand of APFE030887085.1, from coordinate 39,919 downwards.
CAACATATTACAGATGAGAATTTAAATTGGTCTCATAATTATGGTAGCTTAAAATGACTAGCACTGAAAATACTTAAGTCAACCATATTTTTTTAAATATAATTGAAATATCAATATATTACAAATGAAAATTTGAATATGAATAGAAGAGATAACCATCATTTAACTCAATTACTCAAAAAATTAACCATATTAAAAAAAAAAATATATATATATTATATAAAATATATTAATATATAATAAATTTTTATTATTACTAACATTTTACATTTACTTCTCTCTTACCAAAGATATATATTACACTAGAAACAAATAACTTATTCATGGTCTTTTTCTCAAAAATACTCCATCGAAAACTTTGATAACTTATTCTACACTCAATTCTGTTTATTCCAATGGTATGTTGACATACGGTATGGTTGCCGTGAAATTCTTTCAATTACATGATTTGAAGTAAGAACCCCTTCGTGGCCAACTTCTATATATATATATATATAGCCGCTGCCGGTATTCCTTAGAAGTCTCCTCATACGACTACTATAGGGTTTGAAAAGTAAGTTATTAAAGAAATTTTTAGTTATACTTATAACTTAAATAATTATAAAATAAAACATTTTTTAAATAATATGTCAAACTCGTAGAAATTATTTAGCTGACTAATGACTATTAAAAGAAACTAACCAGACACGGTGAATATTAAAAAGAAACTTTCTTAGTCAATTATATTGAATACATATCCTGAAGTAACCTGGAATGTTCTTTCCATAATACTATTATTTTTAAAAAGTTTAAATCAATTATTTTATTAGAAATTTATTATAATAAAAACTTATTAATATAAAAGTGATTAATTAAAACCAAATACTAAATATATAAAGTTAAGAAAAATATTTGAAAATCAAGAATTAAATTGATTCAAGACAATTATCATTTAGTAACGGGGAAAAAAACATAAGTATCTGCAATCAAATAACTGTAAATGCTTTATATATCAACGAGTTTGAACTGCTATATATGTACAGATCCTGAGATTAACAAGTTCTAACTGCAACCAGCGGAATGGTTTCACAATATTCAAATGCCATACAGAAAATTTGTGGGAATAAAATAGAATACAGTTATAAGAAGAGCTTCGGGGTAAATCACATCAAAAAGATCATTGTCATCAAAATTTCAGAAGTGGGAGAAGTGGAAGTTGATGATGGGACAAAAATAATTATAAGTAGTAGCAAATAAGAATATACTTTTTATATTGGGAAGAAGTTACAGCAACATGAAAAGTGTGATGCTTTTGAAAAATGAAATGCCTGAAGCAATTTTTTTGAAAGTAAACTGTGAAGAGTTTTCAAACAGTAGATACTTCAGGTTGAATGGATACTTCACTTATTATTAAACATGTATAAAACTTTGAAAACAAATTCTGTAAAATTTTCAAACAGATATTTCACTTCACTTGGAGTGGATACTTCACCTATCATCAGAGATAAATAAAACTTGCAGCTATGCAATCAAATCACTCTTTCCATAACTCTGCTATTTGATTCATGTAAAGAGACTAATTTTGATAAACACTGCACAGCAAGGAGAACTTGAAACAAAGAACTGAACAATGGGACAAAAACTGAACAGTTGAATACTGCAATCCTGATCAGGGCCTTTGATCAATTTGGTTTTGCTTCCTGGCTTTCTCTGACCCTCCAACTTGATATTGTGAGAGAACACCACTTCCTATCCCCTGGAAAGACCAGAGCCATCCTTGTCAATCCTACAATCTTCTTCCTCAAGAGGAGGTGGCATGTTCAAATCAAGAAGCCCCTGATATTTCACAGACCTATGCTCTTCAATGGTGGACAGGCAAGGACAATCATCTAATCCAACAGGAGCAGCAGCAGGGGGAGTTGAAGGAGGAGCAGGGGGTGTTGAATGGCATCTTTTGTGGCCACCCAAAGCTTGCCCACTTGAAAAAACTCTGTAACAAATGGGGCATTCATGACCAGGCTTAGCCATATTACCCCAACCTTCATTGCCCTTCTCAATGTGAAGTGACCGCTTATTCTCCAGAGACGGCAGCCTGTTAAAAGACTGAAGATCATCCTCATAGTGACTGATCTCCTCAGTAAGATCCTCAATTTCTTCACACATGTTGTTGGAATCATCACAGGAGGACTTGAACTTGTTGCGGCAGCTTGCCCTGTGACCACCCAGAGCTTGAAATGAAGAGAATTTTCTTGTGCATGTCTTGCACTTGTACTTCATTTCTTGATCCACACAGGAATCAAAGTGGGCATCCAAGACTTTCTTGGTTCTGACCCTCTTCTTGCGTCTGTCCAGTTTAAATGAGTTGCTGGGTTCCTCAATCTCCAAGGCCGCCATATCTGGTCTATCTGAGAGCAGGGTTCCATCCCTAGCAAACATCATGAGAGAATTGGCAGCCAGCTCTATATCAGACTCAACCAAAAAGCCTGGTTCATGATCATCCAATTTGGTGACCAGCAGAGAAGAAATTGCTGCGTGCCTAGCACGCTTAGATCTTTTGGAGCTCATATTGCTCCCAAATTGTTGAACCTCCATGCGCTGAGATCGGAATGGAGATTGAAACCGGTAGAGCGCCCTTATTGCTGCAAGTCAGGGTAAAGCCTGAGAAAAGATAAAGATATAAAGCTTGTTGAAGACTTGTGATAGTTACAGTGGATGAGAATAGATGCGAGATAGTTTGCGAGGATTAAAAACTGAAACTAAAAATAATGAATATGAGTAGATGACAGAGAATGCGAAGCACGTTTAGGGAACCTCCCCGTGCTGGAAAATTTGGCAGGTGGCAGATTTATTTATTATCACGTGAATGATTCACTGGTGAGATAAGTTCCTGTGTGGGAAATTGTTATGCCAACCCAGCGCTGTGTCGTGTACGCTACACGAGCAGGATGGCGATGGTGGACCACGCTGATACAGCACTGTATTGGTCACCTCTTCCTCAATACCAGTGCACATTGCTTTCAAGTTTCATTTAAACTTTGGAACATTGTGTGGACTTTCATCCCTTTACCAAGTAGTTAAAACATGAATTATGAGTTAATTAATGAAAAAGGTAAGGTTGACATTGTCCGAGAATACTAGAAAAGAGAGACTCATACACAGTGATAACAATATTGAAGGAAAATGCCAGTTGGGTTGTTACAGGTTTGTGGAAGTTTATGACGATTGACATGGTTTACTTTTCCACAAATTTTTGTTTGGCCGTTTTCAAAGTGGGAAGTTCCCAGAAGTTTCACAGATGCTCAACCGAAAAGATAGGGTTTGCAGTTTTCAAAATGGAAAGTTCCTAGAAGTTACACTGTACAGAACCAGAAATCTGGTCAGGATGGGGGAGGAAGACAACATGGAGTAGTTTTGACTAAATCATATAGTCAAATAAATCAACTCACTTTAACTAAACAATATTAATGAAGAATTTCAATTTAATTAAACATGGATCCCTACTTGCAACATGATGATAGTGACTTGGAAGACTTTCAATTATAACATGGATCCTCATTTCTAACATGATAATCTCTTAGTATATATTTTGTAAATTTACCTATTACATCCTTAGCATCTATTTAGTAAATTTATGTATTACATCATACTAACCGTGACAAGTCAATAGGTAATGCTTAACAATAACTTAAATTAATAATTTATCTAATAAGATGTTAAGCTTGCATTATTGATAAGCTTTAAATTAATAACGAATATAAAATGATTTTAATATTATATTTATTAGTTTGAGATGAGAATAAAGAATATGTTATAA